>JANAVB010008400.1:0-76468 GCA_029216955.1 Iris pallida
ATAATGGTTTCAAGAGTCATGACAGTAAGATCATTTCCTTCAATAATGGCCGTCGCTTTAGGATTACAGTTCTTTATTAGTCCGCGAAGCACCTTCCAAATCTTCTCGTGATTGATGTATTCTTTTCCAAGGGAAGATAGAGGATTAACAATATCTAGGAACCGAGTAAACATATTTGTAATAGTCTCATTAGGCTTCATTTTGAAGGCCTCATACTCTTGTGTTAGTCTTGAGATTTTGGACTCCTTCACTTGTGAAGTACCTTCATGAGTAACCTCAAGAAGTTTTTAAACCTCGTGAGACGTGACACATGTAGAAACTCTATTGAACTCAGTTCTATCTACAGCACAAAATAATGCATTGATGGCTTTCGCATCAAGATTAGCTTATTTCTTTTCACTGTCGGTATATCTGTCGAATGGTTTTTCAACTAGAACACCTTCTACCAATAGGTAGTGGTTTCTTATATCCATTCATGACAATCGACCATAAATCGAAATCAAGAGACTTAAGGAAAAAGCTCAGCCGTGTTTTCCAATACGTGTAGTTTGTGCCATCAAATAGGGGTGGCATATTTGTTGATTGACCTTCACCATTGATTGGATATAGGGACGCCATATCTCAAGGAGTTTTAGTCCGACTAGAGATAATCTTGTGCTCTGATACAATTGTAGGATCGATGGCACCTCTAGAGGGGGGTGAATAGAGTGCAGCGAAAAATAATTACCAACTAAAAATTATCTAAGCAGGTGAAGTAAATGATCAACCAAATATAATGCAAGTAAAGCAATAAAATAGTAGAGGTAAGAAAGCAATACGCAGACACAGCAGGTTTATATTGGTTTTCCTCTGAGAGGACTAGTCCAGTTCGTGAGAACTCTTGCTCACTATAATCCACTATTTTGAATAGAGATTACACTACGTGCTTTACTCCGAAGAACACGCCAACTTCAATACCGTCGTGTTTTCATCCGAAACCCACGATCAAACTTCAACAACACCTTTTCTAAGAAAAGCTTTTATACGCCAAGTTTTGTACAACTCGAATACTCCTAGTCAGAAACCACCGGCACTTGAAGAATCGGGTTGTTCTTGGAGATTTGAAGATAGAGAAGATGAAGAATGAATGAGTGAATAGAACTCTTCTCTTTTTATAGGTTTTTCTAGGACAGAGTTCGGGCAAAACTCAGTAGCCTAACGTTCATAATTTTGAACGTTGGTGATCCAAAAGAATAGGTAATGCTGCTGACCAGGACAAATCCCAGGGGACGGAGTTCGGGCAGAATTCTAGCCGAGTTCGGTTGCCTTGGTTTCTGGTCAACCTGAGTTGGTTTTTGGATGGGTTTGGTTTAAGTGAATCAAGTTTTGGTTTAGGAGAAATGGATCAGGATAGGTTTTAGGATTTGATCTTTCTATATGCTAGTGATCCCGACGCACAAGTTAATCTAGACTCAATAAAAGGAAAATACAGAATAAATGTGAAACAATTACGAAGACAAAATTTGCACACTTTTTGTTTCTTTTCATATCAAGTTTAGAGTTTAAGTCAATTATCGAAATTGGTTTGAGTATGGCTTAATGGGCCAACAGATCTTCCATCCTTGGCTTCCAAATCACCCAGTTTTCCCTTGTGAGGGTGATCATACGAGTGTTTATCTGCTCCGTAGACATGGTTTCCAGAAACCTCCAAAGCTCTGATACCAATTGTTGGGCGGGTGCGGAAGCGTTTGCCAACCCACCTGATCAAAACCAACCCCCGTCTAATGGACACAAAGCACAAGATGAAGACAAGTATATGGTGGTGATGTACGTCACCTGGACAAATCCCAACCTTTCCTAACTCAGATGAAATTACAAGATTGACAAAACTCACGTTGAATCCTTTGTGCTAATAGGTTAAACCCCCTCACCACTCTCAAGAAGAGAAACACAAGATTACAATTGAGATCACTCACAAACCCGTAGCAATCTCCCTAACCGAAGTTGACGACTCCTCGATTAGACCTTCTTCTTCCTTCTGTCTTGGATGACGATGTCCTAAGAGCAAAGTACTGGGCTTTCTTTTAGATATCGTTGTGGACGAGCACCACGAATCTCCACTTTGTGTCGTGCTTTGTGCCTCCATCCTCACCCCATATATATAGGATGAGAAAACCAATATTATAGTCATAATAGGATTTCCTAAATAGAAATAAAATATAAATCCTATTAAGCCTAGAATACTCCATCAACATCCTATTTTAGATCATAATAGGATTTCCTAAAATAAGAATCCTATTATATATAAAATAGCATAACACCAATTATGGACATAAAAATCTAATCAAATCAAATATTTAACTAGATTTGGATTCCACAAATATGTTGTTATCAAATCCAGACTAGACTCCAATAAGGACTGCATGCTTGCCACATCATACCCAACAAAGCCCGAGCGAGCCTGATCTCAGAATGGGTCCACAAACATAAAAAAAAGAGGTAAATTTCCATTAGTTCTTCTATTCAAAAAATATATATAAGAAGAAGTACAAAAATGGAGGGAGGACAGATTCAAATGTCCATACAAAATCCCTAAAGTCGCTAACGAAGAAAAACTATGACTTGTTCCTTCTTCTCACAAGTAATATGCTAGCTTCCTTCTCGACGACAATCGGGTCTTCTAGCAGGGTGTGGGAGGCAAGACTATCTTCCAGATCTCTCGCTGCGGCCTCCATAGCGGCAGAAGACGCATTGATCTTCTCCAATAGCTGATTAGTGGCTCCCTAATCTCGGTTGAGGCCAGTCAGACGAAGCTCCAGCCTTTGATGTTCTGCTCGAAGCTTTTCCAACTCCGTTGTGATTCTCATCATCTCTTAAGCCGAAGATAGTCACGGTGATGCATCCGATAACTGGCGATGCTTGTTAGCTAATTGGCCAATTTTACAACTAGGGGCACTCATGCCGTCAGCATCGATCACTTTTCCTTTAATAACCTTGTCAAGTAGACGATCGCGCTCGAAAGAGGCCAGTACATCTATATCAGCCTCTTGAGCATATTGAAGCTTACTGAGGAACTACCTGCTAAATTATGGTTGACGAGTAGTGATTCGGTTGTGCGCTCCAAGCCAGGGAAAGCTAGGAGGATTTGGATCTGTCCCTCAGCTCCATACTTAGCCTAGGATAAGGGGCGAGCTGTTGCTAGGAAGCCCTAGATCCCCTGCTTCAGAATCAGGTTGAAGGTCTCGATCAAGTTCTCTACCATACCACCCATGTTATCAGAAATGGGCGGAATCGAAGGGGTCACGATCTCCTCCACAGGTGTAAACCCCCTAATTTTTTTATAGGTTTTATATTTATTTTAAATAATATTATGGTATTTTAATCTAGGTGCTAGCTAGTAATTAATTATATTATAAATATGGCTTGCATATTACCACTGAAAATGCTTATAGGTAATTGTGAGTTTGGGAGGTGATATATATTATTTTTATATATAGGCTTATATATCTAAGAGTATATATATAGGCTTATATATAAGAGGATATAAGTGCATATATATATATATATATATATATATATATATATATATATATATATATATATATAATATATATATATATATATATATATATATGAAAAAGTATATATATGAAACTATATATATATGTGTATACAAGTTAAAGTTAAAGTGAATTAATATCCTTAACATATATGTATATATAGATATATAAGAGTGTAGGTATGTATGTAAATATATATGTATACAAAGAAGTAAAAAAAAAAAAAAAAAAAAAAAAAACCCATCCCAGTCACTCTTCACGTGAACAGTGACTTAAAACCCCCAACCCCCTCTGTTCCAACCGCGAAAACAAATAAAGGAGATTTTCCTCCCTTTTCGGTTGGGAATTTGAATCTGATCCTGAACCGAAATTGATGAGATCAAATCCCACTCATATTAGATCCCATCCTCATCAATCTAAGTCGGATCTTAATAGGCAAATCCGATCGGGAATAGGATATCAAACCTAGTATATAGGCGGTAGTCTAACGAAGGATTCCTTTACCAACATACGAATTTGGCCATCCTTCTCCTTCCCAAACCATCGCCTAAACCCTCGCGCATGACCACGAATCCCCTGCGACCACCACGAGCCGCTGTCGTCGCCGGAGTTGCCTGCAGCCGCCGAAAAAGTTGTCGGGTCAGAGGAGCACTCTGTTCGAATAGTCAGGTACCGATATTCATCTAATGCTTTCTCCCCCTTCAGTTAATCGTTTTCGAATCCGCAAGTTCCTGTTAGCAGCCCTCATAACCCTCTTCGAGACCCTTCAGAAGGATTTCGACATAACACCCAAGATTGACCATGAGACCGACACAAAGTCAAGCGCTTATTGCTCAAAAAAACAGAGCGTAAGGGCTGTCCAAACCCTAAACTTGGAAGCCAAATTTTGATCTATACATTAAGATTTTGTAGAAACTAATTGAAAAAAGTCAAACACAATATAAATGAGATTACAACGCACCTGTTAGATCTACGTTTCGATTATTATACAGAAAATTATGTGTTGTTAAAGTTGAAGGAAAAACTGTATTAGAAACTAAAAATTTTATGAAAAACTTCCCGATACGGCGTACGCCCCGACAAATCGGGCGACGTTGTCGCAACCCATAAGCATCGAAAGACGCGTATGGATGTTGTCGACGTGTGGAAACTGATGGAACTCGATTTTGTTGCCTGTGCGCGACGAAATCAGTGCGTATCCGTCAAGATACCCCCGTATCGACCTTTTACAAACTTGGCCATAACTTCGTGTACGTTTGTCATATCAAGATGAAACTTGCGCCAGCAGGACCGTATCGAAATTTTGGTCCTGTGTGCCAATTTGGTCCGATTCTGAGAAGGTTGACCAGAATGCCTGTTTTGGCGGGCCCGCGACCCGATCCAATGGGCAAAATTTTACACGGCCCGCCAAATCCAACTTTGGACATATGGTTGGGTTCATCTCCTCAAACCAGACCCGTAGACATGTAGTTTGACGACTTTAGCGACTATAGACATTGGCACGCATTTTGGTACAAAACGGGTCCAACGACGGACATCGTTTTGACCCGAAATTACGATTTTGCCACTATTCCAGAATTAGACTTTTGGACATGTGTTTCCTAGATATATTTTTTACACCGGGAATGTTCTTGATGTTTGTTTCAGCATCCGGAGTCGTTCGTGGATATTGAGATTTATTGCTTACGTGATTGATTGCTTGGAGTTGTTATTCCCGCACTGCCAGACAAGATACCTTTCCACCTTACTCTGTGATTTAATTATTCTTATTTTTAGTTATTTATATTCATCATTAGTTATCTATTGTTATTATTATATCGCTGTGCGTCCAAGTCACACTTCATTTGCAAGCGACTCCATCGGTCGTTTTACTGCTTTTGGTTTATTCTCTTGCATTGACTTAGCCTAGTGACCACCCAGTTATGATGAGGTATTGGTATACCTCATACGGCCTTGACACATGATCATCACGAGTTGTGAGTCACATGTAGGACACGTACTCGCGTAGTCGGCTGGCCATCGATACGTATGAGGCGTGCGACGGTTAGGAGCCAATAGAATTGCATGCTAGTAGACTTGGCAGTTACTAGAGGTTCCTATGAGTCATGGATGTGACCATACTAGGCATTGGATTGGGAGAACAGTTCCTTAATGTATGGGCCACGTATGCACTTTTATATTCATGATCCTGCTGGCCTCTGACATTCGATGAATGTTATGCTTTGAGGTCCCTGGTATCCTTGTGGGACCATACCTGAGTTTCCTGCAGCCAGAGTGCCCATGCGTTGAAGGTTTGTTCTTTACTGCATTATCACTGTAGAACTTGTAGGCACCCTATTGCATACATTCCTTTCTTTTCTATTATATATCACAGTTTATATGGCATGGTGTTTTCTTGTATCTTGTTACGTCCCTCTGAGGACCTGGTTATCTCTCCAGGGTTAGAAGATTTCCCGCAGGAGTACGACGCGGCACTGGATCCTTCATACATCGATGACGAGGCATCTCCGGCTGATTTCTAGTTTATTTATTCATTGAGACATTTACTGGACATTTTTATATCTCTTTTCTTTCTATTTTGCGAAAATTGGACTCCGATCATTGAGACTATTTTTCATAGCTGTTTAGAGTGGGTATGTCCACCCGGTTATCTTTTGATACACTCATTTATTATTTGGACTCTATTATCATCTGTGTTGAGCTGTGATGAGATTAGATGATTATATTCTGGCATGTGATTATTTTATATTTACAGCTTATGTACGTATACGAAGATTCCATATATTGGAGTATTCTTCGTATATGTGCAGCTGGAATGTCTATGTACTTGGTCCTAAGTATTTTGGGACTGGGGCATTACAACAGGGTTGACATACGAAGCAGTGGATGAGAGGACTGGGTTGCCAACCATCCTTGCCAAAAAAGGAGACACAGAAGCGCGACACCCGATAGCAACGCTTGTATGCTATGAAGCTTGGCCGGAATGGTCTCCACAGAAGGAACCTCGGTGTCGTCCACACCAAAACCAGAAGCGGGCACAAAAGCCCCGGCTTGCGGAGGAGAGTCATCGGTGCTTCAAGCACGAATCGGAGGAGGAGATACACTAATCTCTCCCTCAACCGCAGTAGCAAGAGACGCAGGAGTCGGTTCTCTCCCAATAAACTCACTAGCGCTCGCTGCTTAACTGATGTTAGTCGCCTATGCGCCCCCAATTTCAACTGACAGAGAGGACTTACACCTCCCCATAACGAGGTGGTCTTTCGTCCCTTCCTCAGCATTCTCTTCGGCCTCAGATAAAAACGGGAAATAGAGGTATAGAGGCCCAGGATGACCCAGCATACCCGGAGAATCTGGTGTCCCTCCATAGGGGATATCATGATCTCCCGGCACTCCTCATGATTGCAGCGACCATGAAGCTCCTACCACATCTTCCTCAGATTCATCCTCAATCCCAATCACAAGGTACACCAAATGGTAAGCTGGAGTCCGCTTCCTTGATGCATGCACAAAACCAAACACAACTAATATAAAAGAAAGAGAGAAGGAAAGCCGGTGAGCCAAAAAAAGGTATTCAAGACAGGGCTACCTTCAGACCTCCAGGGCTCCCTGGTCTATAGACGATAACCTTCCTCAAAGTCTTGGTGGCACGCCGTAGAACCGTTTCAACCTGCCACTTCATAGGTCGCCGAGGACTACTTGCATCCGGAGTCGTATGCTGTAAATCATCCTGGCAAAACCGACCGAAAGTATATCCCTTTTGCGGAGGCACGTCTGCAACTACGTTCGACTCAGGGAGTTGCTGAGGAGAAGAAAGCAGAGGCATCAGCCTCGTCCCTACGATAAAGCTAGTCCCCAGCGCTATAACCAACCGGGGGTAGGATCGTGTGATTGTGAAAGGTAGCCGATGTAAAGACAACAGCCGACGCACTTTCAATATTTGGTAACTCGAACTCTGTGCGAGTACTAGTAGAAGAATAATATTACCATGCCTGCATACCATCCAGCATATATCCCTCGAAGCCAAGGTACGAATTTGGATTATCCAGTAAAAGCTGACAATACCCAAATTGCCTAATAAACCTGCTCAGCAAGTAAGGCCCGAGAGAAACGACATTCTTACTCCGGTAAACCAAATAAGACGGTATTATAGAGCAAAGCTAACGTCTGGCTGGGGCAGAGAGCACATAAAAGCCTGTCTCTACTCAACACACAAAAGACCTACATCCTCTTCAGAAAAATCAGGCACTACGGAGAAGAAAGAGTAGTTATCCAGTGAGGCCAGGGCCTACCAAAAATAGGGCCTCTTTACCAAGTCATCATCCGATACTGCCACAAGAAGGCATCTCCCTCCAAAACACTCCCATCCACTTTAACAGATACCTAGGAGTGAAGATGTAGTAAGAACCACTCCAACAGGTAGTGGTAAGGCATTTCCACATGGTTCAAGTTATTAGTCCCCTTGTGGTTTAGAACCTTTTAGATGAAAAGGAGAAGAGCCCATTGGAGGCAGTAAACCACCGCAGGAAGAAGGGCTAACTTGTGCCCAAACACCAACTTCACCGCACGGAGTATCAGGTTACGGTTGATCCGGTCAATCAAACCCGAACCCCCGGGGACCACGTAGCAGAGCATTAGGAAGCCGGCTAAAATAGCCTTATCAGACAGAGGTTGTGTGTCCTGAAAGAAGTAAGATAGGTCATCCACTAACCAGATGCCCCGTTTGTTCCTAACCACAGACTTTTCCTTACTCCGAATTAGAGCCTTAATCTGGTAGTGAGTCTGCGACTCTCTCACCTCGACTCTCCACGGGTCCGAGGAAGGAGAAAAAAGATGACCATCCACGTAGTAATCAGAGGAGCTTCCCCCTCCGTCTTCTTGTCTCCTTTCGTGATACGCCTGCACATAGAGAGATAGCACAACAATTTCTTATACACAGCAAGGAATTCAGGATTCTTCTTTCCCGGCGATCGTAATTCTTCATTTGAAGGAGTATACTCTTCCTAGGGCTCTTCCTCCTAAGGTAATGCAGACACTTCACACATCTCGAGGAGGGCCAACTCTATTTCACCACCGGGCATGAAGAATGTACCAGTGTAACAATTGTACAACTCCACCAGCAACAAGCCGATCGTCCTTAACTCGGCCTCATACTTCTCCAAAATCTACCTTGACAGAGCCTCCCACACAAGTTTATGGTAGGCCCAACCAACAAACCGAAGTTATACAGGGGGTAAGATCCTTTCAATGTTAGCCTATTTATAAAAATGTTCGCGACAAATGGACAAATTGTTGGAGATAAGTCATTCAGAGAGGCACTAAGTAGTAAACCCATGGACGGACCAGGAAAGGGACCCCTGAAATTTGCATACACCTACTTCATCTTTGAAGAGAACTAAACAACACCAAGCCGAACTAAACAACACCTACTTCTTGGTCAGCTTCACGTACTTCCTTCGGGAACTCGCCACCAACACGAAAGGGGACAATGACAGATTGCGTTCCATCGAAGACAATTGTACAACTCCTTCGGGAACTCACCACCAACGCGAAAGGGGACAATGACAGTGGAACTCTCCCTTACTGGAGTTGAGCTTCCCCGTATTTAACTGTTCCAGAAGGAAAGACAAGCTCTGGTCGTGGACCACTCTTCTGATGAATTTTTGGCTGGCCTTCATTAATCTGGATCTGAATGGCGGTGGATGGCGGCCTTCAAATCATCAAAGTTTGCTCCCGGTGATATTTGCACCGCACTCAAAAGGAGCTCACCCGACGATGCTCGAGGAAGAACCACAACAAAACAAAAAAAGGTGGGCCGACTCAGCACATTTGGGGTTTTGGAAACAAAACCTACCTAACAAGGGGCGTTATTACCTTCGACCGTTGGCTGGACATCAGGAGGACACTTCAGAGCCCCCTCATCAGACCCATAAGCCGTATCATTACCCTTCCTGGCCTTCTTCATACATGCACCAGAAGATGAAGCTTTGTGGGCTATGGCAGCTAGGGTTTGCAAGTGTGCACAAAATAGAAGCGAACAAACTGCTTTGCTCTCTTCAAACCAAAATACCTTTATAGCAGAAACTTGCAAACCTGAAAACACTTCAAAAATGGGTGAACCCAGACGAAGCGATTCATCAGGAGTCCAGAGACTCTACTGAAACCTCGGTGGCCTAAAGACCCTGGAAATCCCATGCTTCTGTTCAAAGTATTCCAATCTTTTTGCCAAGTTTGAAAACTTTGAAGGGGGAGAAGCATGGAAATTGCCTAGGCTCAATCAAGACCAAACCACCTTAGGGAAAGTGCACAAAGGCCCAGAAGACGTCCAGTAGGATGACAAGTTCCAACAGCATAATACCTCGAGGTAGATCTCCTTTGCAGAACAAAATACAGCGGGACCACTCCATGCGACTAGATCACGTGTGGCCCAGACACTATGTGGCCTCCCTTACAAGAAGCCACATGCGGCCATTGGAGCATGCAGCTCAAACGGAGCGACCAGTCTCCTCATCAAGGCATACTGCTCGAGTCCTTGGCTGTGCCACCCTCTACACCAAGACAGCTGGTTCGTGCCCCGAACTGGGTCATCACAAGATGGTTTGCATCCCGAATCGGATCATTACAAGCTAGTTCGTGCCTCAAACCGGATTATCACAAGCAGGTTTGCTCCCCAAACTGGATCATCACAAGCTAGTTTGTGCCCCGAACAGGATCACCTCAAATCCCATTGGTAATAGCTGAAAGGATCAACACCACGTCTATGGTGTGCACACCATAACCGCCCCATTCAAACTAGAGATTTCTTATAAATCACTGTCAGTGCTATGCATCAACCAAGATTATGCCACCTGATTTAAGTCCGCCGTTAATGGCGTACGTGTTACGTAACCGCACCATTCAAACGATAGGTTGTCCTAAACACTCAAGCGTGCTAGGTCACCTATGATCAATTTGTGCGAATGGATAGTTATAATCACCCAAAATCACACCCGAGGATCCTTAAAGTCCTCACCCGGAGCTCTTGCAGCAACTACCGCCCAATCAGTGCCTCAACCAGGCTGAGCGGTTAAACATCCTGCCTAAATTGCTGTATCAATTCGGATGACATCTTCCACGCAGGAGATCATCCCTCATCATTACCTCCTTGATAGCTTGCCCATTAAATGACAAATAGAGAGGAGGTGCAATCAGATCAAGGAAGAGGAAATCAGAGAGAGAAGATCAAATCATCAACTGATCAGATCCACCAAGTCAACCTCTTTGCTAAGGGCACGAGATACACAGGAGAGAGTCATAGAGTGCACTTCAAGAAGATACTAAGTATCAGATCATCAATGGAGTAAAGGTCATTACAGTACCCGCTCTCCATCGACACACTTTTCTACAATCTATTTTTGTACTAGCAAATCCCTACTGCTAGGGCTTTATTGTACCGTTCAAAATCGAAATATATAAAGGAAAGAAAAGGAGTCCTGCCTCAACCTGTCACTACTTTCCTTACCCATTTGAAAGATACATATCATCTCAAATACATCTTTCACCAAAACGCGATGGTGAACAAGTATCTGAAATATCTTCTCTATACGGGCTGTAGCAGCTAGGGACTCCTCTAATTTCTTATGCATCTCTACTTGTTATGTGTCAAAACTCTCCTTTATCTCGGTCCTCAGTCTAGCCTTTGTCTCAAACATTCTGGATGTTGCAGTGGAGCGAGAGGAAGTTTTCGGTCGAACATACATGCCAAGACCCTAGACCTAACCTGATCTGTACGTTAAGACTTTCTCAACAACTTCATCTTGTATCAATATTAATCCTTGTGTTCCTGGCTCCCCTTGAATTTCCACCATCTTTTCCTGAAACTACAATACGCACAAAGGTAATATAGAAAGATTTAGAGATAGATACAAGGATAATGCATCTAATCTAATAGCCAACAAGCTAATGCTCATATCTTTCCAACATGCTAATTCAAATATAAGGTGAAAAAAATGTTAAATTGGTAGAGTATACTTAAACAAATATAATAGAGAATACAAAATCAATAGGATATGTATTTTAGTAGCACTTATATAGGGCATCCCTAGTAACTGGATATGTAACTGGTCCATGTTGACTATTTCATGTTGAGCTGTTGCGTTCCTTAGTTTTAAAATTAGGTGTATGTTATGTACTGTTGGATGGTCTACCAGAAATGTTTTAGTTATTAACTAATTGGGCCTCAGGTATAAAGTTATGGACATTAGTTATTTAGATTGTAATACGAACGAGATTAACATGACCTTAGAACTTGGTTCTTGGTGAGAGTCAAAATTTGTTACTACACTTCTTTGTAATTTAGTAAAAGTATAAAATAATACAATGTGAAAATATTTCAATCCACATGACATATTTCAGCAACCTTTAGTGATTAACCTAGAATAATATGTTAGTAAATGGTAATTGCATGATTCATTCAACTTAAATAGATTATAGTAATTCACTTAGAGCCAATTTTAACCTTTGACTCTCAGATCTTGGTCATTCTTGGTCTGATATTGATGTTTGTTTTTGTAGTAAAGTAACTTGTTTCTAAAAACAATAATGCTTTCCCTTTTACACCTCCATGACTAGTAAAATGTTGATTGTTACAGGAAGATAGAGAAGTATGGGCAATGACTTTATGTTTGCAGGTTAAAGTTTCATTTCCCTCCTTAAAGACTTGGTGCAGAAGTTCATCCCTGAGGTCATTCAAGAAATAAGTAGTAAACTGGATAGCATCAAATCATTGCATGGCATTTTGGTGTAATTGATTGATTTGTTGTGTACTTATATAATTGTTTTGGTTTTATAGGTCCATGGTGACTATAGCAAGGAGGATGTTCGTGTCAAGTTGGATAGGCCTGTTGGGGACGTTCCAATTGAAGGGGAAACTAAAGTTGTAGGAGCCTAAGTTTTGGGGCCTTATTGTTCTGGTAGTGACTGTTGATGCACTTTAATTTTAGAATATGCTAGATTGATTAGTAGCATAAAACTTGCAACAGTTTTGTTATTTGACATCTTCTTGCCCCTTTTTTAGGTATGGCTAGTACCACCTTGATTCTAAAAGCATTGTTATGCATGAAGTATAGGCAATGGAAAATCATCTTCTTTGGTGAGAGTCTATGATGCTACAACAACAATAAGTTTCAAAACTATTTTCTATGAAATATCTCATCTTGGTATGAAACACAAGTAGGCAAAAACCCAAAATAAGAAGAAATCGTCAAACGAAATAAAGGTTGGATGGGGTATAGAAGGAAACATAGTAGTCAAGGTCTGTAAAGTATTTGCAAGTAAGGAAGCTGACATAATTTTAAAAATACATTTCATATTTCATGAGTTGATGACTGAATTGCCTACAAGATTTTCTTGTGACTGAGGAGTAACCCAAGTTTGAGCTTTCTCACAAAAAATGAGTATCCTTGTAAAAGAGCACCCTTCCAGGAAGCTCCTTCGTCTCATGATTACGCTATTTTAAAATAAATAAGGGAGTAAGGTAAACAAAATATCAATATCTACATTTTTAAGATACACCTAAAGAGATTTGCGTTAAAAATATATACCAACTCATAGTAACGTCGAGCAAATGACTTGGGACCTGAGAAGTGATTGACTGATGACTTAGCCTTCTCTTGAGTAATAACAATACTAATTTTCTACATTTAAATATCAATTCATAATATACCAAATAGTTAAGTAAAAAAAATTTCTACATACACAATTTACAAGGATATTACTATTTTTACCTGCCAATTTGATCACTAAACCTTTCACAAAGAATTTTCCAATTTCGAAATAACATCTTCATGAGGATGATTAAGCACGTCTTGATCTTTGTACTTTAGGTAGTGGCGGTAATACTTGTGCCTCCAAAGCCTATGTGAATTCATAAGTGTTGTATCAAACGCATCAAAAACACGAGGGTCATCTTCTGGTAGTTTAAACTTATCCTGCAAAAGAGTTATCTGTGATGTTTATGAACTTTTCTTGACTCATTCAAACTGAATGACAATAGGAGAAATTATTTTAAATAACAATTGTGGCCTGCAAGTCAAGATTGCAAATTGAAATGAAACATAAAAAATATTTTACCAGTACGAGTGATCGCATGTGTGTCTTATCATCCTCATATTCTTTTTTCCAACTTGTTGCAGTCTTAGGTGCGACCTGACGTTGGATTTTAGTCACCCCCACCTCATAAGCTAGAGCCATACCCAATTGGTGTGTTTGCCTATTCTGTCCTAACGACCGGCACAGGTTCCTTCCCAATCTCAATCGCCTTTTCTAAAGCAAGACCATACGAGAGGCCACGTTTAACATGTAATCTGCTGGTCTTGTACATGGTAAATAAGAACCAAAAATATAACGTCAATATTTACCATGAGTGTATAGCTAGCTTGGAAATCAATATTTACCACTACTGTTTAAAAATCAAACTTATAACAATATAACGTCAATATTTACCAATATATATATATATATATATATATAATATAATATATATATATATATATATATATATATATATATATATATATATATATATATAAGGCTGACATATATATATATATATATATATATATATATATATATATATAAAGGCTGACATATATATATATATATATATATATATATATATATATATATATATATATATATATATATGTCAGCCTTTATATATATATATATATATATATATATATATATATATATATATATATATATCGCTTGCGCTCTCCTACACCACCCTTGGCACTACCATACACACACCCTACCCCCAATTCAGCGCAGAACCCTCTCGGTCACAAGAAATAATCAGACCCGACTTCGGGCACCATCAATCAACTCAATCGGTCGTATGCGGACATTGTCAGGCCGAAACAAAATACCAAAAATTTCCCGATCATCCCTGACATGGAGGTCCCGAAAATGGATTACCCTCTCCCATCTGACGTGCACGACATCACTATTCCCTTCTCGAACAAGGAGATCTCCTCTCTCGCAGACCTATTCGCACACACATTTATCCTCAAATTCTCCTCCGGATGTCCGAAGCTCTCGCACGTCCAAGAAGTCAAAGCCACCTGGGGACTCACCACCGCCTACAGGGTCGCCCAAATGGACCCCAAGCACATCCTCCTGTACCTCTCGTCGGAGAGCGACCACAAGAATGTTTTGACTAGAGGTACCGGCAGGATCAACTCCCATATCATGAAGATTGTCAAATGGTCCCCGATTTTAATCCTAAGGAAGACTCGGCGATCGTAAAGGTATGGGTCACCCTACCTAACCCGCCGCTGATATGTTTTGTTCCTGCCGCGATGAAGAGAATAGCTAATTCTTTTGGGACCTATGTCGCGATGGCTGATGAAACCTGTAACCTTACCAAAGCCAATTATGCTAAAATTTACATGGAACTCGATCTGTCGAAGGACCTCCCTAACTTTATTCAAATCTTGCTCGGCAGCAAGATGCACACCCAACAAATCCTATATAATAATAACATCATCTACTACAAGCACTGCCACATGAGAGGCCACTCCACCGAGATTTGCACCCTGAAAGGAAGAAAAAAGTTACTCAGAAGGCGCCAACTAAATCGAGATGTCAAAGCCACAAGTCATCTCTCCTCCCTTTACTCTCACCTCCGCTTCTTTGCTAGTGCTGGAAAATCCTGCGGGTAAGAACAATACCAAGAAAATACCAATAAGGGTAGAGTCACCGATTCTACCGCCATCCCAGGAATAAACCTTACCAACAAATTTGACATCCTAGTCACGAAACAATCTGACGACACCCAGAAGGCTAACCTATATAAAGACATCCAAGAGGCAGACAACTCTGAAGAGACCTCTGTAAACGAGGTCAGTACCCTGGTTAAGAATCATCTTTCAGCTTCGAGCATCATCGGGGAAATTATTGAAGGAGAAGAGGACATACAGGAGTTATCCGACGACAACTTTACTCGGGAGCGAACTGACAAATATGAGATTCAACCCCTTGAACCGGGAGACCACTCAAACCCAAACTCTGAAGCCGCCATACAGGCGAATCTCCTGGCTAATATAGGCCACGAACCTGTGGCCAGGCTCAGGCAAGCGATTACCGCCGGATTCGCTAGCCCAAATAACTATTTTGGTACTCTGGCCGAGATAGAAGGAGAGGTTTACCTGCACCCCCTGCTGAATTAGTCGAACACAGAAAGGAAATAGGCCCCCAGGCGACCGGGAAGGCTGACCCCAACATCAAAAAATCTAAAATAAGAAGTGCTAAAGAGGTTATGCCCATGATCACCCGATCAGCCGCAAAACTCACCATCTCCCCCCTCCCCCATCACCTTAATGCTTAACATCATTTCTTGGAATGTCTGGAGCCTCACGAACAAACCAACCTTGAGAAGATTAAAAAGTCTCAAGAGAATTCACAGAATTGATATCCTGGTGATCATCGAACCCAAAATCCCTCAAGAAAAACTCAAGTCTATCCAATTGCAGTTGGGCTTCCCCTCTGCTATTGCTGGCTGCCACGACATCTGGATCCATCTCACGATGGACGTAAAATACGGCATCATTTACAATTCGAGGCAGAAGCTCTCGTGTTGGGTGGAACATCTCATGATCCAGTCTAGGGCTCTGCTATTCGTCGTTCACGGGAGCTGCGACATCACCGAGCGCAAACTTCTATGGGATTCTCTGATTGGAACCCATCATAACTATAATAATCTTCCTTCGCTCTGCGTCGGAGACTTCAACGCCGTCACGTATAGAGAGGAGAAGTGGTGAGGTAGGCCTCCTCCCACGTCAACGATGTACGACTTTGCCAACTTTATCTTCAACGCCCACCTGACCCCGCTTCAGTTTTTCGGCAGCGCTTTCACGTGGTATAACATGCAGGATAGGGACAGACGACAATACTCTCGCCTTGATCATGCCCTCATTAATTTGTAGTAGTCCGACCTCAAGCTCAACACCAGACTCACCCACCTTAACGCCACTGAATCGGATCACTCCCCGCTCCTAATTGAGGTCAATAGGAATACTAATCAGACCAAGAAAAGCTTTCGTTTTCTCGATCTTTGGATCCATCACGCGCAATTCAGGGCACCGTGTCAGCTATCTGGAGAGGCCCCGACGACCTCGACCCTCTCCAGCGTGTGGCCGCCAAACTGAAAGCGACCAGGAAAGCGCTCACTCATTGGAGCAAGGAAGCTTACGGTGACATATTTCAGGCAGTTCGCATCGCGGAGGACGACATTTCTCGTGCCGAGATACTATTCGCTCGTGATAGCTCTCATGCGGCTCGCACATCCCTCAACCTCACCAGAGCATTTCTGAAGTTCCATCTCAAAGTTGAGAAGGAATTTTGGAAACAAAAAGCCAGGCTGACCTGGGATATTGAGGGCGACAAGAACACGTAATACTTCCACTCTTGTGCCAAGGGGCGCAGACAACATCTCAACCTGCACCAAATCAACGATGAGAGTGGTCGTACCCTTAAAGACCAACGGGATATTCAGACGGCAGCCATGGCTTTCTATTCCCAGTTGTTCTCCATAGAAGTCATCCTCAAGGACGAGGCATTTCTGGCGGCTATCCCCCGCTTGATCGAGGACAGAGACAACATCTTGCTGCAGCGCCAGCCCTCTGTGTAAGAAGTCAAAGACGTCATTTGGTCGTTGAATGAGCATAGCGCCCCCGCCCGGATGGCTTCAATGACAATTTCTTCTTATCCTACTGGGACATCATCAAGACAGACATTCACAAGGCTGTGATTACCTTCTTTCATGGAGCCAGGTACCTCAAATCGATATCCAGTGCCAACCTGATTCTGATCCCTAAGAAGGACAATCCTGAGACCTTCAAATATTTAAGATCGCTGAGTATGTGCACCTTCACTAACAAGATCATCTCTAAGATTATTGCTAATCATATGACCGGATTACTTTCCACTATCATCTCCGATGAGCAAAGTGGGTTCGTCGCGGCCGTAATATTTTGGACAACATTACATTGGCCCAAAAGATGATCAGCTGCATGAAATTCCCGTCCAGGGGTGGTAACATTGCCATTAAGTTGGATATGGAGAAGGCGTACGACAGACTTAATTGGCAATTCATGATCTGGGTGTTCACGGCCTTCAGGTTTTCGAAGACTTGGATCGACATTGTTTGGCGATCTATCAGCAACTCGTGGTTCTCTACCATCGTCAACGGCCAAGCGGATGGTTTTTCAAATCGAGCCATGGTGTCAGACAAGGAGATCCATTATCATCCACTATCTTCATCATCGTCGTTGAAGCGCTGAGCAGAAACCTAAACCAAATGGTCGGAACCTTCCGCTTCCAGCACTTTCATACCGTTAGCGGCTGCCCGATCATCACCCTCCTGGCCTACGCCGATGACATTCTGATCTTCTCATCAGGCGGCGCTGGGCCTGTCGACTTTGTTACCAACACGCTGCTGAGGTACACCATATGCTCCGGTCAGTGCATCAACCCTAATAAGAGTGTTATCTACGCACACTACTATGCTCACTAATATTACATCCTTCTCCGTCGCATACCCCCTTCTCTTACTTAGGATGTTCGCTGGTGTACGACAGATCAAATGCGGGCCTTTTTGAAGATTTAGTGGGCAAAATCAGAAAAAAGATTGAGGGATACCACAACGCTATCTTATCGCCTGGTGGTAAGATGATTCTGATCCAGCACGTGCTCTCTTCCATATCGATTTACACTCTCGCCGCATGTTCCCCCTAAGAAAGTCCTCAACAACATAGAAAACATCTTTGCCAACTTTTTCTGAGGGCACTGTGACGGCAAGGATATACTGGGCCAGCTGGGACACTATGGCTAAACCAACATTGGAGTGTGGGCTAGGGTTCTGCAGATTGGCACACTTTGTCGATGCTTTCTCGATGAAGTTGTGGTGGAAACTCCATATGAATCACTCCATCTGGGCTCGTTTCAAGAAAGCCAGATATTTCAAACATTCTCACCCTATAGTCGCTAACCACAATAGCAGATTTTCGGCTTCTTGGTGACGCATCCTGATTGGCCGACGACACGTTGAACCTCTGATTCGTCTCCGGTTAGGCTCGGGAGAATCGTCCTTTCTTTCTGAAAGATGGGCCGGAGACGACCTACTTCTCCCCCTCCAGGGTGTCCCTACCGCCAGCGTGATTAGAGACCTGCGGAAAGATGGTGGTGATTCGAACTCGGGGAGGGTGCGGTCGTAGCTCGGCGAGGAAGCTACTGACGCTTTAGCTTTATCCGGATTGGTGGTTGGGACGGACCGCGACTCACTTCGGTGGTCCCTGACTGCCACTGGCTCCTTCACCATGGCTTCGGCGAGGTGAGCAGCTCGCGACATTGGTATGCCATCCCCCATCATCGTGCCTTTCTGGCAGTCTTGCATCCCTAAGAAGTGGTCCTTTTTTTTTACTTTGGAGAGCATCTCGTAAGAAACTCCCCACCGACGATACACTCGCCACCAAAGGCGACAGCTTATCCTCTGCGTGCCATTGTTGCTCAGACCATCAGTTGAAACAGCAGAGCACATTCTTTCTGTGGGCGTCCTGGCTACTGAGGTGTGGAATAAGTTCTCTACTTCTTGTCTCCTGGACCGGGCAGTTGGGGGCTTCAACGATCTTCTTGCCTAATGGGACAAAGCCTCTCACGGCCACCAGATCGTCACAGCTGCCATCACGTGGGTCAATTGGAAGAATCGCAACAAGCCCAGATATAAAGGGCACCGGTAAAACTCTGCTCAACTGATCCTTGAAATCTGCAAACAGATTCACAAGATTAGTAGACATTGCAAGCACGTTAAGGAGTGCTTCTGGACCTCCCTGCACAGTCGAGTTTGAGGTTTTGATTGAGGTGTTTTACCTCCAAACGGGCGATTGCTTCCCTGCTCCTTTTCTTTTCTGCTCAAGCTCTTACTTGTAAAGGCTACGGCATTTTGCGCCTTATATATGAATAGATGACTTGGTTGCAAATATATATATATATATATATATATATATATATATATATATATATATATATATATATATATATATATATATATATATATATGCTTTTCCTCTCATTTACCGTTCTATCTCTTTCATATATCGTCTTTTTCCTACTCTACCATTTTGCTTAAATGACAAAGGGGGAGAACTTGTATTGAGTGGGAGTTAATCTTTTACGGGGGAGCTACCATCTAAAATCCGATATCTTTTTGTCAATTATCAAAATGGGAAAGATTGTTGGTACATTAATTTTGATTGAAATTGACTACATCTACGAGTTTTAGTTCATCTTATATTTGCAGAATCAAATGGTCTGACAAAGTGCAAAATATCCATTCTTCTCTCATGATGCAATTACAAAACTAATGATCCAAAGTATTCTCTCATGATGCAATTACAAAGACTAATGATCCAAAGTCCTGAGGGATGCTGTTAAAAACGAAAGTGAATCAAGACCATACACTGATGGTTTGGTACTTTTAGAGTCTGTAACATGTCTAGAAAAATTGTGAATCACTTAAAATGTATGGCAAAAACTGAAAGTTTAGTCAATTATTTCAAAATCTATTTTTACTATCCAACTAGCATATCGACGGTACACTGTTTCGTACCACCGGTACACCGATTTATATAAGTAAAATGCTCTCTGTGATCGTACCGGCATACCGACAACATGCTGGTTCATACCGCCGGTATACCGGTTTATATAAGTAAAATGCTCTTTGTCTCGCACCGGCATACCGTTGGTACACTGGTTCGTACCACCGGTATATCAATTTTTATTAGCAAAATACTCTTTGTCAATCGCACCAGCATACAGTCGATACACTGGTTCTTACCGCCGACCAATTTATATATGCAAATGCTCTCCATCAATCGCACCGGTATGCCGACGGTTTACTAGTTCATACCGTCAATATATCGATTTATATATATATATACACTAGGAGGATACTAATAGTTTAGCATAGGTAAAAAAACCTTATGAGCTCGACATGGATGTTAATACCAATATATAAGGATCGCTTACAGGATTTAGATGGATTCTCTTATTTGATAAAATCTATATACATTTTTATATATTATAGCATTACCTTAGGGATCGGCTATATATGAAAGATAAGATATAAGAATCTTTAGCTAAATATTCTACTATAGCTTGCAAGTTAGGTTAAGTTATTTGATTTGAATATATTATGGGTATATCCTGAGTATTAAAATTTCATATGTCTATAGGATTTAGTTATTTCAATCATAGTACTTTGATATGATTATGAAGGATTATATACTATTATATATATATATATATATATATATATATATATATATATATATATATATATATATATATATATATATATATATATATATATATATATATATATATATATATATATATATATATATATATATATATATATATATATATATATATATATATATATATATATATATATATATATTATATTATATATATATTATATATATATATATATTATTATATATATATATATATATATATATATATATATATATATATATATATATATATATATATATATATATATATATTATCTAAATACTATTTATTATTTATTATTATTATTATTATTTACCAGGAATTTATCTTCTTATTGTTTATTATATGCTCTTTGTTTATTTAACTAACTATTTATTTACATAATGTAACGACATTAAGTCTCTATTTATCCAATATCTAATTAAATTATTAACTAAATATATTTAATCTTAGAAATTTGTTATTTCAAGACAGAGGTGTTTACACATATACCTGGTCCAAAGGGAAGAAAGGAAACGAAGTATCCACCAGAGTTTGACAAAATACTTCTAACCCCCAAACCACCCTCCTTGGTGGGCTTGGGAATTATGTTCATGCTTGCCTAATGCCTGCATAATGTGCTAAGTTGATGGCCCCACAAGAAACTATTCGATAATAATGGTCACTTTTAGGAGGGAAGCATGCAGAGAATGTGTACATGGGGATCGAACAAAGCACGTGCTTGATTAGAATTAATTTCCCCCAAATGAGAGAAGATTGTTGTGGTACCCAGATAACTTCTTAGGGATCTTGTCGATGAGCGGAGTAAACAATAAAGCTTTGTGTCTTCAATTACATATCCCAGTGTAAGGTAGATGAATGGCGAAGTTAGGATGGAAAACTTAATAATTTCTGCAAGTTCTTCTCCGTAAAGTTGTGTGGCAGAGTCATGAATGTCGATTGTCATCACCCACACCCGCTTTTCGAGGTGCGAGTGCATGGGCAAGTCCAGCCTACGTCACAGTATCAATGTAGTAAGTTGTCTAGATCTCAAAGTACACCATATGTTCTCATAACTAATCTCTTTGCTCATTCACAATACAAAATCAAATTACAATATTCAAAGATTACATTTGACTAAAGATATAATGTCTCATCAAAATCGAAAACAACTAATTAAGACTTTGTCTAATAATCTATCTATCTAGTCTCTAGGATCGGCCTCAGCATATATCCATCTCTCTCCCAAGGATTCCATTGTAGAGTAGCAATCAACTAATCTGAAAATTGGGTTTCCAGTCAGGAATGGAACGAGTACACTTCAAGCATGCAGTTCCAAATAAATGATAATGACTATAAAAACAGTGAATAGAAATGGCATACATGATGATATAAATAAACTGAAATCATGGCATGGAAAATAAATGAAAATAGTTAACATGAACTATAAAGACAAGTAGCATGGAACAAAGAAACATAACCATCTAAGTGAATTGAAGTATACTTTTTAATATGTGATAGGACTAGGACATTACACCGCACGGTCTGCATAGAATTTGCATCCTCATGGTCTAAATATGCATAAAATATTAAAAAAGAAGAAGCAAGGTCTAAGGTCTAATCACATATCTACTTAGTACTTTTCTGCCCGACTCCTACACATGGATCAAGTCACGACAATAGGTCACGAACACGAAATACAAGCACAATTTATTTTATACTTCGTATTCTTTGCTGGTAAAATAGATAATTCCATGGAGTTTAGAATAGTCCAATTAGCCGGGTATGTATGAGCAAGTCCGAATTCGCTGAGAAATAGGAAGTATGATCAGTCATGATCAAGAATAAAGGAATTTGATATCTGAAGTAATCTCGTAAATAAATATTTATAACTATTATGGAATTATGTATAATATTTGGAAACTATACTTTATTAGTCAAATATGTTCTAGATAAATACTTGGAAATCTAGTAAATCATTTTAGGGCTAAAATCTCTAATTTTGGCGAACTTTAATTTTTGAGTCAAAAGCTATATTTTAAATACCACAAAATAATATACTAACATATTTAAGCTTCTTAGGCCTAATAGTATATTTTGGAAATAGCTAGAAAATACTATACTAATATACTTCAAGCCTATTTAAAATATACTTATTGAATCTCATTTTAGAAAGATATATACTATGAAAACAAGTCTATAACTATAAGACCCCTTTTTAGTAATATAAACTTTTGGAAATTATACTTATATAATTTATCGATTAAATCAATTATTTCAAAACCAATTATTTCATAATCAATTATTTTAAAACAAAAGACCAATTTATCAAAACCTATATAAGCATAAATATTAAGTCCATTAAAATAGATACTATTAAGCCCACTAATTGTATTAACCCCATCCAAAATATGTTTAGGATATATATATATATATATATATATATATATATATATATATATATATAATATAACCCTTATTTTCTAATCATCAGCCATTTAATACTTGGCCAGAACAATAACCCATCCTTTATACCTTTATTTATTAAATATGAGTTAAAAGCCCATAGCCCGAAGCCTAAAGCCCAACTATAATAAGCTCATTTAGATATTAGCCCATCCATTATACCTATCTTAGGGGGGAAGCATGCAGAGAATGTGTACATGGGGATCGAGCAAAGCACGTGCTTGATTAGAATTAATTTTCCCCAAATGATAAAAGATTGTTGTGCCACCCAGATAACTTCTTATGGATCTTGTCGGTGAGTGGAGCAAACAATAAAGCTTTGTGCCTTCAATTCCATATCCCAGTCTAAGGTAGATGAATGGCGAAGTTAGGATGGAAAACTCACTAATTTCTATAAGTTCTTCTCCATGAAGTTGTGTGGCAGGAGTCGTGAACGCCGATGAAACTCTTGGTGATGTTCACTTTCTACCTGTATGTCGCCTCATACTTCTGCAGGATGGAGACAATGCGTCTGACTGCTCATTTATCTACAAACGAAAAGATGAGAAGGTCGTCGACATAAGATAGAGGGGTGACTAAAGGACATCTTATGGTGGTGCAAAATCTGAGGAAGCTTGGAGAGTTTCCCATCTGGATGAGATTGCGGCAGAGTAGCTCCGCCGCGATGATGAACAAAGTCAAGGAAAGGGGGTCTCCTTGTCGAACAACATGATGATGATCGAAGAGAACTAGGAGTTGTTGATCGATCGCTGGATAATGCCAATCGACCTTTCTGAGAAGCCAAGTTTTTGCATGACCATATGATTACCTGCCAATCTAGCTGATCATATGCTTTTTCTATGTTGACTTTGATGGCAACATCGCCCCCTCTATTGGTGAATCCCATGCCACTAATCAATTTTTGTGCCATCAGAATGTTATCTATAATTTTGCGGCTATGGTTGTAACCACAGTGTTCCTCAAAGATGATGTTTGGCATGAGTGAGTCTATGTGGTTTGCGATTATCTTGGAGATTAGTTTATTAGCAAACTTGCAAAGGCTAATCGGTAGTAATTCTACAAATGATGCTGGATGATCATTCTTGGGAATAAGAACTATGAGGGTGTTCGAGATATATTTGGGGTAGCTGACTTCCCGTCCCCCAGAAGATCCTCCTTTATAATGTCCCGGCACTCCCAATAGAAAACGCCAAAGAACCATCGGATCCAAGTGCGCTGTCCTTGTCGAGTTGCTACAAAGTGTGTTTAATCTTGGATTCTGAAATAATGTGAAGAAGAGCTGGATTGTCTGCTACAGAGATCTTAGAGGTGATCGAATGAAGGAAATTCGAGACTGGATGTATTTTGGATTTGGAGAAGAGTAGCTTAAAATAGAGTTGAGTTCCTTAGCATTATCGTCTTGTTTGTTCAGTTGAACTCCTCCACTAGAAGTGGTGCTATGAATGTGTAGTTGTTGTTGTTTACTACGAACACATGCATGGAAGTATTAAGTGTTGTGAACCCTTCCCCCCCCCCCTCCCGATGTCCCGTGCGCTCCTTCTGGCATCAAAAATCCTCCTCGACCAGGTACCGTTGTTGAAGCATGTAGCGGGCGGTTATCAGCTCGGAAAGAAGCGCCGGACTTCCCATGCGGTTGTAGGCCAGCTATGCTATGGCAACAATATATTTTGCCTAGCAAGAGGCTTGTAAAATGTCTCCCACTGATCGACGACTATAGGCCGCCAACGCGCGACAGGGGCCTTGAGTGCAGCACAACCCGCAACAAAGGGTTGGGGCGTATATATATATATATATATATATATTCAACAAAGTATGTATATATATATATATATATATATATATATATATATATATTGAAAGAAGGTAATTGTATTAATTTAAGCTTTCAAAACAATACAATCATGGAGCAATGCCCAGTTCAATCCATTGGACATCTCTGTCTATATTATATATAATCATAGCACTAGTGGAACATATACTTTCAAATACTCGGTTGTTTCTTTCTCTCCAGACATGCCAAACTGCAGTTGCAATATGTATACCTACCTCACGGAACCAACTAGCCACCTCTCCTTCGCTCCCCTCCACAACTAGAATCAACTCGTTCACCTCCTGAATGGCCCCGTGTTATAGGTCCAGGGCTGAAGCTTGGGCGTCCCATATAATCTGAGTAAATGTACAACAAAAAAACAAATGGTTGATGGACTCAGCCTCTTGACCACATAGAGAGTAGCAGATGTTATCCACTTGGACCCCTAATTGGCGAATCCTGTCCTTCGTAAGTAGTTTTCCCAGTAATTGTAGAGACAAAGCTACATTTTGTGTGAAACATCCTTCATCCAGACTATATCTGCATGCTCCATATCGTCATGTAGCTCCCTTACACTATCATACACAGGACTAAACTGGAAGGCCCCATTGTCAGACACATCCCAAATATATACATCCATTTGTAGTTGATTATTAATGACACATCCTCTTATCAGATGTGCCACCTCTCTGACTTGGGGTACTAACTCCATCTTCCACTCCTCATTGACAAGTATTTTACAGACCCTGTCTCTCCTCCCAGAAAGGTTCCCCTGTGGTGGTCAACCCACTCCTCCAAGCTCTGATGTGCCACCCATGGGTTAGCCTATAGATTCGGATTGTCCCCGTCGCTTAATCTATGAGATATGAGCAGCTTCATGACCCGTCTATGATGCATGATCTACTTTATGGCTGCAGAGTCGTTATTGCTTGGCGAATGGTCCCCAAAATTATGGTTTTTGAGATATCTGTCAGCATCCAAGCCGCCCAGATGGATTCACCGGTAAGTATTTTCTACCCAAGCTTCATTGTCGCTACTTTACAAAGCGTTCCAAGACTTCGCTGACCAACTCCTCTCTCCTTCTTAGGTCGACATAGACGCTCCCATGCAATAGCATGTATCCCTCCTCACCATTTGAAATCCACGCATACCTTCTCCACCCGCCTTAAAGTAGCCTTTGGGAGCAAAATGGACTTCAATCGAAAGGAAGTAATAGTTGTCAAAGCAGAACGGACCAGCTCCAGTCTACCCCCAAAAGAGAGGCTGTATGCTTGCCACCCCTCCACCCTACACTGCATATACTCTATCAGGCTATGGCAGTCCTCACTGTGAGCATAGTTGACTGCCAATGGGACTAGATACTTCACGGGAAGCTCTCCCTTCTCAATGCCGATCAAAGAAGCCTTCTCGTCTTTACCAGAATACTGTGCACTAAAATAGACTCGGCTCTTGTCTTTATTTAGTTGGAGACACCTGACCAAAGTACTCCATAATGTTCGCCACCTCTCTAAGCCCTGGCAAAGGAACCAAAAATATTAGCAAATCGTCTGCATATTTCAGATGCGAAATGTGAGGATAGACATACTTGAAGAGAGGAGTCACTCTTTACCATTGTATCGCCGCATCTAGAAAACAAGAAAGGTACTCCATAACAACAATGAAAAGATAGGGAGAGACTGGATCACCCTTCCGTAGCCCTCGGTTGCTTCTGAAAAACCCATAAGGCTGTCCTTTGATAAGTAGAGAGAACGTCGCCATTGTAATGCATTCCCTGATCCGAGCCACCCATACATCTGAGAACCCCATGGTTAGCGACATCATACAGACGAAGTCACTCTTCACCACGTCATATGCCTTCCTCAGATCCAGTTTTATGCATGCTTTACCCCCTATGGGCTTATTGAATAAGCGGACCATCTTATGTACCAGAAGGCTATTTTCGGCAATAGACCGACCTTTGATAAATGCAGCCTAGTTTTGGGACAACAATTCCATCATCAACGCCTCCATTCGCCTCTACATGATGCTAGTAATAATCTTATAAATGAAATTACAGCATGCAATTGGCATGAAATCTCCCAACTCCGAAGCACCTTCCTTCATCGGAACCAATGTGATGAAAGTGTGATTCGCTTCTCTTAGCAGTCGGCTGTGAGTGAAGAAGTCACTAACTACCTCTAGAACATGCTCATTGATTTCTCCCCAGTGAAGTCTGTAAAATTTGCTTCCAAACCCATCTGGTCCTGGCGCTTTATCCGGTGTGTGCCGTCATTATTACTCTTTCGATCTCCTCCATTGTGATCAGTTCCATGAGCCCATTATTGCCAGCTTGGGAAACTATATATTTACACATTAAACTGGGAAAACAGGTCAAGTAATCTTGTTGATTATAAAGTTTAGTATAGTACTTTACAACCTCCTCCTGAATATCTTTATCTGAAGATAGCTCATTCCCATCTGCGTCCCATAGCCGATGTATATGATTCTTTCGCTGTCGCATCTGTATGATGTTGTCGAAAAACTTCGTACAACGATCACCACTCCGTAGACAATCACATTTGGCCCGTTGCGCTATTTGGACTTCCTCAATATGAAGAAGTTGCCCTACCTCAGCAACTAGTTGGCACTCTCTCTCTATCAGCTCTTGGTTGGCAACGTCGTTTTGGGGCATGCGTTGAACTTTCTGAAGTTTGTCCTCCTTTGCCTTTAACTCCCTAGTTGGCCGAGACCACACCCATTCACCCAAATCTCTGGTGCAGGTTTTCTGCACCTCAAGGCCACTCGCCGCGCGTTGGCGGCCAAGAGTCGTATATATTAATATGTATATGTAAAAAAATATATTAGTATGTATATATATATATATATATATATATATATATATATATATATATATATAGTATAATATATATATATATATATATTAGTATGTATATATATTTTTTTATATTAGTATGTATATATATATATATATATATATATATATATATATATATATATGTATATATAGAAAAAAATGTATATATAGACACACACACACACACACTGATATATTTTCTGGAAGAAGGTAATTCCATTAACTGTAAAAATATAAAATCAGCGTTCATGTTTAGACCCGTTGTATAGAGATCAATCCTTTATCATTCTCAATAGTGTGTACTAATCCGATCGTTGGGGTGTTCATCCCCACAAAAATGCGGTTATTCCGCTCCTTCCATATATGCCATACTGTAGCTGCAAGTCGAATCCGCACCTCTGAGATCTATCTGGCCTCTCTGCCCCTTTCCTGCCTGAGTCCTTCTATAACCGTATTGATGTCTCGTTCACCTCCCCTGCCATACCCAGCTTGCACTTCTGATGTTCCTATACTTCCCATGCGATATTATATTACAGGAAGAGATGCGCCATACTCTCATTTTGCTCCACGCACAACACACATATCTGTCTCTCCACCACAACCCCGAACCTCCTTAGCCTGTCTCGGATGAGCAATCTCCTAAGTAGGAGCTTATACATGCAGTACTGTCATTTTCTGGCAATGCCTTTGGCCCAGATGAACATCGAATTATCAATTTTAGGAGATGAATCACTGACCGAGTCGTACGCCCGCCTGTGCTCGAACTCGCCACTACTAGCATCCTCCTACTGCCAACAGTCCCTCGCTCTCGAGTTATCAAGTCTGACCATGCGGATGTCACGGCTGAACTGCCTAGCCAGGCCATTAATCTTTGGCCGCCATTCACTATTAAGGATAATTGTACTGACCTGTACACCCGGCCTCACCCTTGGAGGCAGCCGGTCGCCAAGTCTTTCTGCCAGGCTGATGTGTCCGACCCAAGGGTCGAACCAAAGGTCTATTAAATTGCCATCTTTCGTAGAGTGGTAAATGTGTAGCTTTATCAGTTGGCGGTGTTGAGGTATAGTCTTGTACGTAACCGAAGTATTACTATTCCTTTCCACTCTCCAAAAATTATCATTCTTCACGTATTTATTCCTCATCCACGTTGCCCAGAGGGAGGAACCTATTATGAGTTTCCATGTAAGTTTGAGTGCGTGCATTCCCAACTAATAGCGTGCATTCCCCCTCGCTAGACGAAGTCAGAGCATATCTTTTCGATCTTCTTAATAGTAGATGACGACAACATGATAGTTTGGAGCCAGAACAACGTAACCGCCAGGATCACCACCTTACTAATTCAATTCTTCCGTCGAAGTACAGGTTCTGTGTATGCCATCCCTCCGTACGTTGTTGAACATATTCAACCAAGCTTTGACAATCAGTATCTCTCGCATAGTTGACACAAAGAGGTATGCCTAAGTACTTAACCGGCAACCCTCCTCTGGCAATCCCAATTCGACGAGCCCTATCTTCTTTGTTGGGAGAATGCTGATTAAAATAGGCACAGCTTTTGTCTTGGTTAACATGAAGGCCAGTGATAGTTCCAAATTGTTGTATGATAGCAGACAACGCATCCAGCCCTTTATAAGTTGGCACCATAAAGATTAGCAAATCATTGGCGTAAATGAGATGAGACACTGTCGGTTCGATCCTTTTCTGTAGTGGACTGATCCTTCCCTGTGCGACCGCCCTCTCCATGAGGCATGTAAAGTACTCCATCTTGATTGTAAACAAGTACGGTGAAAAGGGGTCCCCTTGACGAATCCCTCGGCTACTCTGAAAGTATCCGTGCGGGCATCCCTTTATAAGGACCGAGAATGAGGGAGAAGTAATACATTCGCGAACCATATCCACCCAAGTACGATCAAATCCCATCGCTAGCATAATATGGCAGACATAGGCTCGGTTCACCATGTCACATGCTTTTCGTAAATCCAGTTTAATGCAAGCCCGCTTACCACCTGCTTTATTAAAATCACGGACCAACTCATGCACCAATAAACTATTGTCAGCAATTGATCTACCTTTAATGAAAGCTGCCTGGTTGAACGAGATAAGTCCCCTCGTTGCTTCCTCCATCCTTCGGCACATGAGATGAGTAATCAACTTATACAAGAAGTTACAACATGCAATAGGCATGTTATCTGAAAACGCCACCGCACCCTCCTTTTTAGGCACATGAGTAAGGAAAGTATGGTTTAATTCCTTTAATAGCTTTCGATTCATGAAAAATTCCTAGACCAGTTCGAGAACCTGCAATTTGATGTCCTGCCAATGCACTTTGAAGAACTTGCTGCCAAAACCATCCGGCCCCTGGGCTTTATCAGCATCTGCCTACCTTATAATATCATCTAGTTCCGCCATCTCCACCATCGCTCTCATCAAGTAATTCCCATGATGCGTAACCAATTTTTTACATATAATTTTAGGAAATACAGTAGGATAATCAGTTTGATTATATAAGTCAGTGTAATACCAGACAGCTTCATTCTGTAGCTCTTCTTGGGATGTAACCTCCTGGCCATCTTGTCGAATAAGCTTTTCGATATGATTACGATGATGTCTCATGCGTACGATATCGTAGAAAAAGCGAGAGTTCTTGTCAGCATCCTGAAGTCACTTGCATTTAGCCCATTGGGTGATCGCTTAATGAGTGATCGCTTAACCTCCTTAATGAGTGATCGCTTAACCTCGGCCAAGTCCGGGTTCTCCACGTCGGACTGCAGGCGGGATTGGATTTGATGGAGCTTCTTCTCTTCCTCTTCTAGTGAAGACTTGGGTTGTGCCATGTTCCAAGCTTTTAATTCTGCTTTAATCCTCTTAAGCCGTTGGACTATTCTAAATTGGCAATTGCCTGTAAAGTTCTCCCGTAATTCTTCGCTAATAGCTTCCATGTATCCCTCCATAAGGTGCAATTTATTATTATATCAGAAAGGCCAAGCACGTGACCGATGGATAGCAGCTAGTCTAATGCAATGCGGCGAATGGTCGCTCATCCCTGCTGCTAAACCTTCCACCTTCACATGTGGATATGCATGGAACCAGTCGTGATTTCCCAGAGCTCTATCCAGTTGACAGGCCACCCTTTTCCTCACTGCTTTGTTATTCCACATCCAAATATGGCCGGATCTTTCCTGTTGTTGCAGCCCGGCCTAAAGAATGCAAGTCTGAAACCCTTGTAAAAATCTTCCGGGACCACTCTACCTCCAATTTTTTCATGCCGATACAGTATAGCAATAGAGTCTCCCATCAGCAGAAAAGAGATGTTATGTTGTTGCCTGGCCATCATACTAACGTGGGTAATATCTTTCCATAGCTCTTCTCGACGTCGCCTGTCGTTATGATCATAAACAGCTCCAAAAAGGAATTGGAAGCCACCCTTGTTCTTGAACATCACCACTATCAACTGTTCCGCTATGAATATAGTATATCCCTTCAAGCTTTTGTCATCCCAACTAATCCATATACGAGACATATGGCATATGGACAAATTGTTGACCTGACTCCAGTTATTCGGAGTTCGTCTACTCAGCATCTTATTGGATTTGATCTTCGTTTCCAACAGCACACATATACTGAACTGCCCCTTCCGCATAACTTCTCTAATCTCCTTCCAGCGACCCAATGCGCATGCTCCTTTAACGTTCTACGAGATCAACGACATTTATATATTTGATGTGTTCCGAGAGAGATCCCGAGTCTTGTCCTCTGAGTGCGGACAAGCCTCTTCTCCGATGCATGTATTTAGTTTTGCTTCCATCTCGCGCTCCTTCACAGCATCCTGAACCATAAGTTGCCATTTAGGATTGTCCATGCATACAACTGCTCCAGCAGAGGGTCTGTCCTGGTGTTCCCTTGACGCCGCAGCATGCCGTTTGTGGCTCCCTCCCGCCTCCATCATCCCTTCATAGACCTCAACACTACTAGGTGATGTCAGCCTACTTGAAAGTCTTCGAGACATCTCCCCAAAAGTGCTTCCCTTATTTCCCCTTGGACCGCAGTTAGCTTTGCCCCGCTGGGATTTGAATACAACGGTCACACTAGTATTCTTCACTCCTTGGGCATCACAGCCCAAGTCACCTTTCTGCTAAGTCGCGTTAGGCGCCGTAAATAGGCCTACTCCCTCAACATCCTTCCCTTTCGTAGTAGCCTCATCAAACTTTGTGCTAGAGGCATCTACCGTGCCCAAGCCTACATCGAGCTCCAGATCCATTCCATCTACCGAGTCGATCGTACGCCCCCCTCATGTCCTCATGGTCGGGAACTCGCCTCCTTATGTCCGCCCGTGTCCCCCTGGGTATCTCCCTGTCGATCCTTATTTGAAGTCTCTCCATCTTGTCGTGGTGGCCTTGACATCCCTACAACTTTTTCTTTCACGGACTTGCACTCATCCGGAGGGTGGCTAAACATTTTGCAATGCGGACACACTGGAGGAACCCATTCGTACTTAACCCATTGTATGTACACTTCACCAGAGGGAACATCATATTCGATGTGAGTCGGGAGCTCCTTCCCAGCTTCGACCTTCACAAAGTCTCTTGCAAATCCCATCATCGCCCTGGCCGTAGTTCGTTCATAAGCTTTAATAGGTTTTCCAACTAGATGTTGGAGTGGGTGAGATTCCCAACCTATGTGAAGAAGAGAGTGCGACGAGTGCCGTCTGTATGTCAGAGAAGCTCGAGGAGGTGAGGCCATTCAGAGACGAAGGAGAAGCTCGGGAACCACCACACGGCATACTAGAACAGGGGAGGCAGAACTCGGGCCGAGTTCTGTCCCCTTGTGTCCAGAACTGTTCTGGCTTGCCCACACAGAGTTCCACCCGAACTCTGTGTCGTCAGGCTGAAGCTAATTTCAGGGTGTTTTTTACACCGTTAGATCGTATCCTACGGTCCAGATTTTGTTACGGGATTAGGGGGTTTACATATGATTTTTCCTAACCCTAATCACACACAACGGAGAGGAAAAAAGTGAGGAAGGAGGCAAGAGTGCCATTGCAACTTTGGGAGAGAAGAAGGGGGTTTGAAGGCCATTTTCGAAGGAGAATCATGTTCGGGTAATCTCTACTCATTGTCTTTGTTCTTCATAGCCTTATAATCAATATTTTTTGCTTCCAAGTGTTGTGGGAATCCGTGTTGGATCGGAAGAAGTTTGTAGAGGGTGTACTCCTTTATTTCATTAGTGAAGGCTTCTCAAGTATTGGACTCGGATCGTCCCGTAGTTTTTTTCCGCAAGGGTTTTCCACGTCAAAAATTCTCTGTGTCTGCGTGGATTGTGTTTTGGTGTTTGGTTCGTGCGTTGTATTGCTCGGTTCTCTCGCAGGTACTCTCTGGTTTGGGGAAAGGTTTTCGCGCTTCTTTTCCAACAAAGTGGTATTAGAGCCAGGTTCTGGAATTCAGAAGGGTGTCAGGAGTTGACAGGAAAACTAAAGAGGAGAGATGGATGCGAAGCCGGTGCGCATGGTGAACCTGAACGGCACCAAATATCATTATTGGCAGAGCAAGATGAAAGATTTTATGTTTGTCAAGAAGCTGTATCTGCCTGTATTTGCTTCCGAGCGACTAGTTGATAAATCCGAGGAGGACTGGAAATTCGAGCACATACAGGTGTGCGGATATATCAGGAAGTTCGTTGACGAGAACATGTACAACCACGTTGCCAATATTGAGCATGCGAAGACGTTATGGGATAAGCTGGAATCTTTGTATGCGAAGAAGACCGGGATAAACAAATTGTTCCTGATCCGAACGATGATGGGTCTGCGGTACAAAGATGGGGCACCTATTACGGATCACTTGAGTGATTTTCAGGGCATGGTTGACCAGCTATCTTCGATGGGAGTCAAGTTCGATGATGAGGTTCAGGGACTATGGCTGTTGTGTACATTGCCAGACTCGTGGGAGACCGTACGAGTATCTATGATCGCTTATGCTCTAGAAGGTGGTCAGTCTGGTGTTTGCCAAGAGCGGGGTGTTGAATGAAGAGATGCGGAGACGTTCTCAGGGCACTTCATTCACATCCCACCACTCAGAGACACTAGTTTCAGAGAGCCGCAGAAGGGGCAAAAGCAGGGGTCCAGGTGGTAGCAAAGACAAGAGCGGGGGAAGTCCAAGGGTCGGTACGAGGACTCGGAGTGTTACCACTATGGCAAGAAGGTCCACATCAAGCGAAACTGTTTCGCTTGAAAGATAGAGAAGAAGGACGACAAGGGAAAGCAAGATGAGAACACTATAGCGGCGGTCTCGATACATGGAGGCGATGTGATTGTCGTAGGTGATGAGGTTATCACAAACCTTACCTGTGATGACAATTCTTGGATGGTGGACTCAGGGGCTTCAGCGCACGTATCTCATAACAGGACACTATTTGCTACTTATACGACTGGCGACTATAGAGTGTTCAGATGGGAAATGGAGATGTGTCGAAGGCGGTTGCCATTGGAGATGTGCATTTGAGGATGAAGACGGGTGCAGTTCTTGTTCTTAAAGATGTTCGTCATGTCCCTGATATCCGTTTCAACCTGGTGTCGGTTGGAAAGTTGGATGACGAGGGATTCTTCGGTCTCTTCGGGAATGGTCAGTGGAAGCTTTCCAGAGGTTCGATGGTGATTTCCAGAGGAAGCAAAAAGTCTGATCTCTACTATATGGAGGGGAGCGCACAGGGGACACAGGAGGTGAACGCGGTTTCTGACGCGTCTACCGAGTTGTAGCACAGGAGGCTTGGCCATATCAGCGAGAAGGGGATGAGCTACTTGGTGAACAGGAAGGTGATTCCAAGGCTCAAGTCTACAAAGTTGGAGAAGTGCACACACTGCTTAGCTGGGAAGCAAAATATGGTGTCTTTCCAAAGTCACCCAAGTTCAAGGAAGCCGGCGTTGCTCGAGTTGATTCACTCGGATGTCTACGGTCCTATGAAGGTAAAATCTATTGGTGGTGCTTCTTACTTTGTAACTTTTATTGATGATTGATCCAGAAAGGTTTGGGTATAGGCCTTAAAGACCAAGGATCAGGTGCTGCCCACTTTCAAGGAGTTTCAGGCCTCTGTTGAAAGAGAGACGGGCAAGAAGTTATTGTGTGTTATTTCCGACAACGTCAGCGAATACATTGGTCCCTTTGATGCTTATTGTAGAAAGCAAGGGATACGACACCAGAAGACTCCGCCCAAGACACCTCAGCCCAATGGTGTAACAGAGCGCATGAACAGGACACTGATGGAGAGGTTGCAGTGTTTGCTGTCAGAAGCAAATTTTCCAGGCAGTTATTGGGGTGAGGCTCTTCTCACAGCTGCTTATGTTATTAATTTATCTCCTAGTGCTCCTTTGCAGGGTGATGTGCCTGACAAAGTATAGTACGACAAAGAGCCATCATACAATCACCTGCGAGTGTTTGGTTGTAAGGCCTTCGTGCATGTACCGAAGGACGAGAGGTCCAAACTTGAGCCGAAGACGAGGCGGTGCATCTTTGTCGGCTACGGTCGGGATAAGTTTGGCTATAGACTCTACGACCCAGTGGGAAGAAAGCTCTACAAAAGCAGGGACATGGTATTCGTCGAGGATCAGACCATGACTAACACTCAGGATTCCGAGACGCCTTCTGAGGCTGAAGAATTGCTTGAGTTAGAGTCATTTCGCTTCGAGCAGTTTCCAGAGGACATCGCAGAGGATCCAGTTATGGGAGAGCCAGTACATGGAGTTGCTCCCAACCTTGATCATTAACCTGCTGATGGCGGTCAGGGTGTCCCTCAGGAGGATGAGCATGTCGGGGAGGCAGTTCCTGAAGGGGAGGAGGCTGGTATACAACCAGCACTAGTGGCTCCATTGAGAAGGAGCGACAAAGAGCGTCGACCATCTACGAGATACTCACCGGGTGAGTATATGCTACTGACTGACGGGGGAGAGCCCGAAAGCTTTATAGAGGCAATGGAAGACGAACAAAAACAGGAGTGGATGCAGGCTATGCAGGAGGAGATGGGTTCCTTGCATGCAAATTTTACTTACGAGCTGGTGCGGTTGCCAAAGGGCAAGAAGGCTTTGAAGAATCGATGGGTGTTTAGAGTGAACCAGACCGATGATGCTGCTTACCCTCGATACAAAGCGAGGCTGGTAGTTAAAGGCTACGGTCAGCAGAAAGGCATGGATTATGATGAGATCTTTTCGCCAGTCGTCAAGCAGTCGTCTATTCGGATGGTGCTAGCATTAGCAGCCAGTTTCGAGTTAGAGGTCGAGCAGATGGACGTGAAGATGACATTCCTCCACGGTGATCTTGAGGAGGAGTTATACATGGAACAGCCAGAGGGATTCTATGAGAAGGGCAAGTCACATTTGGTCTGCCGGTTGAGGAAGAGCTTGTATAGTCTGAAGCAGGCTCCGAGGCAGTGGTACAAGAAGTTCGAGTCGTTTATGGGGAGCATGGTTATACACGGATGACGTCGGACCATTGTGTATTTGTGAGGTACTTTGCCGAGGATGATTTCATCATTTTATTGCTCTATATTGATGACATGCTATTAGTGGGTCGGAATACCACTATGATAGCGGAGTTGAAGCACCAACTGGGCGCGGCCTTCTCTATGAAGCATTTAGGTGCAGCAAAGACTATTCTTGGGATGGAGATCAGCCAAGAGAGATAGTCCAAGATGCAACACCTGTCTCAAAAGAAGTACATTCACCGAGTACTTCAGCATTTCGGGATGGACGGGTCGAAGAAAGTGAGTTATCCCCTTGTGGGCCACTTTAAGCTCACTGAGGAGCAGTGTCCATCTACCGAGGATGAAAAAGAAGATATGGAGCGGGTTTTATATACCTCAGCTTTTGGAAGCCTTATGTATGCTATGGTGTATACGAGGCCAGACATCGCTCATGTAGTTGGCACAGTTAGCAGGTATCTTTCAAATCCTGGAAGGGTACATTGGAGTGCGGTTAAGTGCATTCTACAATATCTTCAGGGCACTGCCGATTGGAGACTTTCTTTTGGTGGTGACGAGCCGAAGCTGGTTGGATATACCGACGTTGATATGGCTAGAGATGTAGACACGAGGCGATCGTCTTCGGGCTATGTGATGATGTTTGCTGGAGGAGCTATATCATGGCAATCGTGGTTGTAGAAGTGTGTTGCCTTGTCGACGACAGAGGCAGAGTACATTGCGGCGACGGAGGCTTGCAAGGAGTTGTTGTGGATGAAAAAGCTGTTGCAGGATATAGGGCTGAAGCAAGAGCAGAATACTTTGCTTTGCGATAGTCAGAGTGCTATTCACCTTGTGAAGAATCAGATCGCGGAGCTTGAGAAGGTTCATACAGATGATAACAGAGCAGATATGTTTACCAAGATTCTACCAAGGGGAAAGTTTGAGTTCTGCAGGCATATCGTCGGAATGACGATCCCCTCTACATAGTTGTGAAGGGGGAGAAATATTGGAGTGGGTGGGATTCCCAACCTACGTGGGGAAGACCCCGGAGAGCGACGAGCGTCGTCTGTATGTTAGAGAAGCTCGGGAAGGTGACGAGGCCATTCGAAGACGAAGGAGAAGCTTGGGAGCCACCATACGGCATATTGGAACAGGGGAGGCAGTACTCGGGCCGAGTTCTGCCCTAGGCATAACTCTAGCCGAGTTGTGTCCACTTGTGTCCAGAACTGTTTTTGCTTGCCCACACAGAGTTCCACCCGAACTCAGTGTCGTCGGGCTGAAGCTAATTTCAGGGTATTTTTTACACCGTTGGATCTTATCCTATGGTCGAGATTTCGCTGCAGGATTAGGGGGTTTACATATATGGTTTTTTCTAACCATTTTCACACACAACGGAGAGAAAAAAAGAGAGAGGAATGAGGCAAGAGTGCCATTGCAACTTTGGGAAAGAAGAAGGAGGATTGAAGGTCGTTTTCGAAAGAAGATCGTGTTCGGGTAATCTCTACTCGTCGTCTTTGTTCTTCGTAGCCTTGTAATCAATATTTCTTGCTTCCAAGTGTTGTGGGGGTCCGTGTTGGATCGAAAGAAGTTTGTAGAGGGTGTACTCCTTTATTTCATTAGTGAAGGCTTCTCAAGGGTTGGACTCCGATCGTCCCGTAGTTTTTTCCCGCAAGGGTTTTCCACGTCAAAAATTCTCTGTGTCTGCGTGGATTGTGTTTTGGTGTTTGGTTCGTGCGTTGTATTGCTCGGTTCTCTCGCAGGTACTCTCTGGTTTGGGGAAAGATTTTCGCGCTTCTTTCCCAACACTAGACTGGCGAGCTTCATCATCATCGGGTTACTCCAGTACAATAGTAGGAGTTTGGGGATTCGAATCCAGACCAGGGCTGATCGGAGAACTTCCCTCTCGCATCTCGTTTCTGGGGTCCATGCCTTAATCATTATTAGTCGCCCATCAAATGTCCATGGCCCCCCTTATAGTACTCGTTCCATATCCTCTTGCATGCCAAATCTAACAAAGTAGAACCCGTTGCTACAGGAGAAGAACTCTATGCTTTCCTTCGGATGCCATACCCGTTCTGCATATGCCCTTATATGATTGTAGAAAGGTCGATTCCCGAGAACATATAAAATAATTGTATTCTTCCAGTATTCAATTGTCTGGGCTAGCTCTTCCCTTGGTGAATGACGCGCGATATATAATATAAAATAACTTATATATATATATATATATATATATATATATATATATATATATATATATATATATATATATATATAAGGTTGTAATAATATATAAAGGCAAAAATATATGTACGATACAAGTAGTAGATGTAAATATATTAAATAAATAACTAGAAATGTTATAACTAAAGTATATATACATACAAAAAAATATGGAGAATCATAAGCGACAAAGAATTAAAAAGAAATTAAAGTGGTAATGATAAGAAAAGTAATAAAATTTTATTAAAAAAGTTAAAGTAAAGAAAATGAATTATATACATAACTAAATTCCCTTATGAGGAATATTAAACTAATATTCATCTTCTCTAACCTTAAAAACCCGAGCAGAGCTTGTAAGAATGGCAAGATTCAAATCAGCTTTCCACATTCAAAAACAAAAACTTACATATTTGATTCTATCAAATCTAAATCCAACTCATAATCAAATTGAATCAAAATCCTAATCAAAATCACATATAAATTCTCTCATAAAAAGCTTAGCCATTGCTCTTTTTTAATATCATATTAAAACCAGTATCGGACTTTAGATTTTGAGATGACGAACTTTAAAATGATGCCCTCAGATCTTACCGTTTATATTATATTATATTATATTTTTCATTGATAATGTAATAGTATTTTGAACCCAAAATTCAAGAAATAAAACAGTAAACAAAATTTAATATTCAAAAGAATATATGCTATAATGAAATACTAATAAAATTGAATATGTTCCAAACCAAAAGATAAAACTGAAGTTCTAGACTAATAAATTAAAGAAAGCTAACGATGTTCGGGGTAGTTCATAAGAGTAATAATAATAAAATAACTTAGGCAATCAAACGCTTCCTCAAGGCATCACATAGTCACTTAAATATTACTCCTCTTATAGGAGGCATATTTGTTTCTCTAGTGTTGTACACCAAATTATTTTCTTATTGGAGGCATGTTTGTTTCTCTAGGAAATGAATGAATAAACAATTACCACGAAAATACTGGACCAATTTCAACTTCTTTTAGTGAACAATTGTTCAATGTAGCTTGATAAATTGAACAATTATTCAATGTAGCAACAACAAACCAAAATATCATTCAACAACAACAAGCAACTACAACAATTTACAATCACTACAAGAAAAAAGTGTTTTAAGGACACTGTAAAATTGTCGTTATTTACTTTCCATGGCACTTTTTAAGTGTTGAGTAGAGGGGTGTTGTAGAATTTTTTTTTATATCAACGCCACTTTCAAAGTGCCATGTAATAAATTTAGTACGACAGTTTGTGAATGTCGTGTAATAAAATTTTATGGCATGTTACTGGTGTCATCTTAACGTGATTCAATGACAGTTGAAAAGTGTCGCCACAAATTTTTTGGACTTTCAATGACACGACAAAAATGCCATATAATCACTTTATGACAACACTTTTCAACGTCATGTAATGTTTTTTATCACGACAGTCTGCTGGTGTCATCTTAATGTTATGGATATCTTTTCACGACACTTTTTATGTGCAGTCTAAACATGAAAATCATAAATATTATTAATGCCACGACACCTTATATGTGTTATCTAATTCAAATGGACGACACATTATATGCCTTCAAAATGTCATCAGAACATATGAAATATAAATTAATTTCATTTATATATTTATTTTCATATAATTAAACAAAACAATTTCTCCAAATAACAGCTTAATGTACCAACATCATCATATATTAAAATATCTCAAATCCTTACAAAGTCTCAATAAAAGGTAATATTGAGAAGAACAACAATGTCTATTACATAAATAATAAAGTCTATCACATAACATAGTCTACTAGTACTTAGCGCCCAGCTCTTTCCAGCATCAAACTCCAAACTCATCAATCGATCTGCACACAAAAAGATGAGAATTAATATTTTAGCTTTCAAACTGACCATGCAAATGCTACTGAAAAACAAGCATTAAAATTAATATTTCGACTTTTAAATTCACCATACAGAATTAATATTTCTTCAAAATGACACTCGTTAAGTAATAGAAGCACATAGATAATAGATAATCATCTAAAGGACTAAATGAACTAATATGAGCAAACGTTATGCACAGATAAACAAGAGAGAGTTAAGATTTAAGGCCATGTCATTATGCTAATGCAAAATCCTGCATAATACAAAGTACTTGCCTCACAACGTGGTAGTCAGCAAGTGTAAGGTCATGTTAAACAAAATAACAATACTGTTATCAACCTATATTTTTACACCATATTCTTACACCAAAGTTATTATAAAGAACCATGTGAGTACTCATACAGAAAGATGAACTCATACAGAAAGATAGGTGAACCAAATAGACATATGTAATAGAAAATCTACAATATAAATATGATGTCCACTAAAAGGATATACTGCCTGCTGCCCTTTGATTGGACAAGTTCCTCCCATTTGTTCTCCACAATGGGACTCAGGTGATGATGACTCCCTACTCCCTAGACCCTTGTTGTTTTTTTGCTCAGCCAAGGGGTAAACTTTATTAGAAAGAAGCTTGATTTCCAAGAAGGGAAGCAAGAAGCAAAGAACACCCTGGACTTGGTTCACTAAAATCACCAAGTCCATCCACAAAGCCATACCATGATTGCATTTTGTTTAACATCACCTTACACTTGCATTACCCATCAAGCTGGTCAATATATAATCTAAAATCCTAGGGATGTTTCACAAAGTTACACCTAAAATGCATGGTCTGGTAACAAACTAATGGTAGTTTTCATTCTTAAACTTCTAAACAACGTTATATACATATAATCCCTAAATAGAAACAAACTCTAGATATTGGCATTAGATATGTTGGGTCTGAAATAGAACCAGAGCATTTTGCAGTGGAAGCAACAGAATAATGGCCAGATTTATAAGCTAGACCCCTTAATGCATATCTAAGGCTGCTCCAAATTACTTCAGTAACTGGAATAATGTTAAATAAAAAAATGTACGAACTGGATTAATCAAAGATAAAAAAGGCACCCTACTGACATAAATAATTAAAAGAAACAGGAGGAAAAAATCATGGACTTTAAAACCCAATCTATTGATTTTCCAGGTTGGCAATACCTTCACTTGTGAGGCAAGAGGAATAGCTGGAGAGTCAACTGCATCTATACACTATGTTTCTCAAGTTCATTACCTTCACACGTGAGCCAAGGAATAGGAGGAGAGCCAGGTTGGAAATCCTCCCTCACCAACCTATACACTACGTTTCTCAGTTCACTGGCACACAGAAACTATAGTGTTCCTAGTACTATTACAGATTCCCTATTTACAGACTGGGGTATCCAGAAAACCCCTCCTTTGATGCCATCTACAGCCCCTAGACATCCTCACGTAGTCACTGCATAAATTCTTCCTGATATAACATCCATTTAACACTAGAATACATATAAAATTCACATTGATACCCATATCTTACCTTATATTCATTTAAATTCACCCTAGGATACACAATTGGTACCCTTAGAGTACACCTTCTCAAAGGAACTACCCTTAGATACTGCAGTTTTGCTAACTACAAAAACCACACACAGATCCAGAATATGTTACTCCTATTGCCTGTCTCATATACATCCAACTGCTGCATACTGCAGCTATGAAGGAAATCTCAGGTACAAAGACATAATTGGAAGCCCAGGTGCAAAGACAAACAGTTAGAAAAAAGAATTGAAAAGGACATTGTCTAGTTAAAGCAAACATTGGTTTTGAAGGAAATCTCAGTAAATGGTGACTGATCTAAGAAGGGGTTATAGAAGCATTTTGCAGTGGCTTAAAGAGCAGCAACAGCAACAGAAACATATCGTAAAAATTTATTATAAGTTGGCATTGCTTCAAATACATAGCAGTTGTGCAAATTGCATACCAATAGGAGATGGAAAATCATGTTGTACCTAAAACGTCTTCTTAATCTTCGACATTACCACAGAAGAAACTTTTACCGGTCAAGAACTTGGCATTACCACATATGTATATATACTCAATATGAAAGAATGTCCTATTCAACAACCCTCTTTATAAATTTAATATAATAGATTTAATTAGTTAAACATACATATTAAAAATTAATTATCTGAATCTCTTCACAGCTAATATACTTATGTGGCCAAGCAATTGTACTTCCTATAGCATCATCAAGGGTAAAAAAATTCTCTTCAGGCTCGGAACAACGTAACATCTGGAACTAAAATTTTCTTAACCCAAACTTTGTAGCAGTCTAGCCCAAGTATAACATGATGTACCATTGAAGTAGAATCTGTGGAAGCAATTTCTGCCTTTGCCACCACCTCTCCTATGGCAGTCCAATTTAACAGGTTGCACTTAGCGCCCACAACTTTGGTAGTCGCACTAGCATTCACACTCTCTTGACGGCACTATAATGAAACAAGAAGCTAAAAGTAAATTTAATATTTCAGCGTAATTAAATATCAATAACATTACCACAAAATATACCTGTCGACTTGAGGGAGATGGCAACGCTCTTCCATTAGTAGGCTCTCCTGCAAACTGGAAAACAATTTAATGACTTGAGTTTTTTGAAATTCAAGAATGCATAGTTTTTAGAAAAACACAAGAATTATCACAACTTACTATGTCTGGCCTTAGCTCTCTTAGAATTTTTTGTGTAAGATCTTGAGTTTTGCGAACCTCATTAACTCATTCATAACAGATTGCATCCATGATTTATTTTGTAATTGGGCCTCTATCCTAGATGGGGTAACCCCAAATCTAAGACCTCTAATAGAACCAGAGCGTTCTGGTCCAAAGTACTTGCTCACTGGATCATCATTTATGGAGGTCGAATTCCCACTATCTGGAAGCTCTTCATATTTTTGCATTTCCGACTAAAAAAATAAATAATAATATCATATTCATAGAATCATCAAAAATACAATATAGTGACGAATTTAAAATTTTAAGTTTTAATTACATACAATTGCCTTCTCTGCAGCATCGTTGATTGGTTCTCCCCTCTTCTTTCCCTTCCTTTTCTTATGTCCTTCGATCCATAGGTCTGCCCCCGATATAGATTTGCCTTTATTCTTAATTTTCTAACAAAAATCAAATGACAAAATGATTAAAACATATCAAGTTTATTGCATGTAAGAGAATTTTAAACGTACATGAATTAAAAAGAATACCCAATCATGCTCATATCTTGCATAACCTTTTCGGCTCAGAGTGTAAGGCATCGTTTGTTTTGCCCTTGCAGCATGCTTCATTTGACTTATTTCCTACACAAATAAGGGTGACAACTCTAATGCAATACATATGACTTAAAAACAGTTAGTTTTCAAATTTACCTTAAATTTATCTGAGGTGCGAATCTTTACAAATTCATCCCACTCACTGTCTGTAGGTTCGTCCGATTTGAGGAAGGTAATACACCGAGATACATCCACACCAGCATCTACAACTCTCCTTATACTTCGAGATATAGAGGATTTCCAATTTCTCCATGACTTTCCCATCAAACGAAGTATGAACTTCTTGTAACAATCCTCAATAACATATTTTTGCTACATTTACAAATGAAATGCAAGAATAAGTAAATTTTACTAAATGCTTTACAAGAAGGAATAATTATAAAATACATAAATAGAGTACATACCAACATCAAACCCTACAATTTTTCTTTGATTCTCTTATCTATGATGTGCCATGTATTTATATTTATTGGAACATTCTCTCGAACAATACACCCAACAGTTGTACTAAATCTAATTGATTGTTTTCTGTAGAGATTATAGATATCCTTATTTGATCATATCTTATCTTTGTCAAATAACCACCTGTTATCTTTGTTGATAACTCTTTTATATTTGTTTGTTATTTTTGTTTTACACGTTGGGTGTATATATAAACCAACGGGTGCTCCATGGAAAAATACAATTAGACATTCAGACTTCTATTTGTTCATGGTATCAGAGCAATAAGCTTTTTCCATGGCTTCTTCTTCTTCCAATGCGTCTTCCAACGCCACTTCTTCCTCCAACTCTTCATCCAATGATCCCCTCCATCTACATCACTTTGCTACTCCTGACACAATGCTTGTAACCAATGTTCTCACTTCCACAAATTACCCCACATGGAGCCATTCCATCCAAACGGCGTTATCTGCACAAAACAAACTCAGGTTCGTTGATGGATCTCTCCCCCAGCCTGTTTCAAGGATGCTTCTTTTGCTTTATGGACTCATTGTGATGCCATGGTGAAGTCATGGCTCATCAACGCCCTTTCTCCGGAGATCGCAAATAGCGTCATTTATGTCCCTACAAGTCGCGCTATTTGGAAGGACCTTCTTGATCGTTTTTCTCAAAGTAATTCTCCTCGCATCTATCAACTTCGGTGGGATATTGCTCTTTGTAGGCAAGATTCGGCTCATATTTCAGTTTATTATACCCGTCTCAAGGCGTTATGGGATGAATTAACTCATATTATTGAGTTTCCCTCATGTTCATGTGGCTCGTTCACGGCTTTTCAAAAATATTTTCAGCATGAACAACTTACTCAATTCCTCATGGGTCTCGATGATGCTCACTCTAATACTCGTAGCAATATTTTGCTAATGGATCCGCTGCCCACTCTCAATCGAGCATATTCTTTATTGATCCAAGAGGAGCAACAACGGATCATTATGGAGACGACGTCACCTTCATCACCGGATTTAATGTCTATTGGCATTTCCGGTAAGAAGCAGCCTGGGATCGGCGCACCTTCTTCACGCAACAGTACATCTAGTAAAAATGTTCGTGGCACTTGTTCACATTGCAATGGGAAGGGGCACGCCATAGACCGATGCTATCGTCTACATCTCGAACTTGTACCTCCAGGTCATCGGCTTCATCGTCTGTCACGAGCCGCCCCATTGCTACCGTCGCCAACTACTTTGCCCTCAACTTCGACTACCATGCCTCTTAGTTTTACTCCAGAATTGTTTCAATAGATGATGGCATTTTTTCAGTCTGGTAATGCAAAGCCTTCTGTGAACATTGCAGTCTGGTAATGCACAGCCTTCGGTTTCTTATGTTGGTACTGTGCGATTAAATAACTCTATTACTCTTTCTAACGTTTTTTGTGTTCCTTCTTTTGGATTCAATCTTATTTCTATTAGCAAACTTGTTACTTCTTCCCAAAGTTCTGCTCATTTTTTCCCTGGTTCATGCTTTTTTCTAGACCTGAAGACGAACAGGAGGATTGGAGCGGGTGAACAACGTGCTGGCTTGTATTACTTTGCAAGTCTCTTCAATAGGTTGCCTACTGCCAATACTATTTCTGGATTTCCTAATAATTTTCTTTTACAACATCAGCGTTTTGGCCATGCCTCATCTAAACGCTTATCATTTTTAAACTTGAATTCTATTAATCATTTATGTAATGTTTGTCCTTTGGCCAAACAAACACGTTTATCTTTTAATAAAAGTATTTCAGTTTCTTCAAAAGCTTTTGATTTAATCCATGTTGATATTTGGGGACCATCTCACACTCCATCTCTATGTAGATCTCGATATTTTTTTACTATTGTAGATGATTTTACGAGATGTACTTGGATATATTTGATGTCTCACAAATCTGTTGTCAAAACCATTTTACCATCTTTTTCTAAAATGATTTCAACTCAATTTAACACATCCATTAAACAAGTTAAGTCTGACAATGGTTCTGAATTTATTAACCCAAGACCATATTTTTCTAATAATGGAGTTCTTCACCAAACCTCTTGTGCTGGTACCCCTCAACAAAACGGCATTGTTGAACGAAAGCACAGAGATCTCCTCAATACTGCTCGTGCTCTTCGTTTTCAATCTCACCTTCCCATAGAGTTTTGGGGTGAATGCATATTAACTGCAGCCTATCACATTAATAGATTGCCCTCTTCCGTGCTTTCCAACGTAACTCCTTATGAGCGATTATTTAGTCATCCTCCAACCTATCAACATCTTCGCGTGTTTGGATGCCTTGCTTTTGCTACTATATTACCATCATCACCGCGTTGTAAATTTTCCCCTATAGCTCGCAAATGCATTTTTATTGGTTATCTGTTTTCTTAAAAAGGTTACAAATTGTATGACTTGACCTCTAAAACGGTTTTTACAAGTAGAGATGTCTTCCAAAAATCCATTTTTCCATTTTCTCCAGCCAATCCATATCTTTCACCTACTCCTCTTTCAGGTCCAGTCTCCGACCCACTTTCAGTCGACCAGTTGCTAAATCCACCATACCCCCTCCCTTTGTCGACTCCAGCATCTGGGACAGATTACTCCCTTGAGAGTTCTGCTCAAGAGCACCGCTTGGATCCTGCAGCTTCAAGCTTGGATCCAGCACCCGCCGTCATACTCACTTCCTAGGACAAGTGTACGTCAGTAGGTTCGCCCCCGCTTATCAACGCTGATGAGTCCCCTTTACGGGATTCTCAATCACTTATAAGCGATGTTTCATCTCCATGTTCTTCTTCTCCAGCTCCGACGTCTGTTCCTCCCGCATTACCGAAAAAACGTGTTCGCAGGCCACCATCTTATCTAAATGACTTCATTGTAATACAACAGCCATGTCTTCCTGCTCCAGTGCTTCCGCTCGTCAAGGTATTCCATATTCCTTAGAAAATTCAATTTCATATTCTCGTCTATCTTCTGCTCACCGCTCGTTTGTCGCATCCATTTTCTCTATTTCGGAACCTGTTTCGTTCTCTCAGGCTGTGCAGGATCCCCTCTGGCGAGATGCCATATCTATTGAATTCAAAGCTTTGGAACAAAATAAGACTTGGTCTCTCGTTTCGTTGTCGGCAGGTAAGAAGGCGATTAGTTGTCGTTGGGTTTATAAGATAAAACATAACTCTGATGGTTCTATAGAGAGATATAAGGCACGCTTGGTTGCTAAAGGTTTTAAACAAATGGAGGGTCTTGATTATCATAATACTTTTGCACCAATGGCTAAGCTTGTTAGTGTTCGTTGTCTACTCTCTGTTGCCTCTGTTCATGGTTGGCCTCTTCATCAGATGGATGTCCACAATGCCTTCTTACATGGGGACTTAGACGACGAGGTTTATATGTCTCTTTCACCCGAATTTGATTGAATGGGGGAGAATTTGGTCTGCAAACTTCATCATTCTTTGTATGGCCTGAAACAAGCTTCACGGATATGGTTTCAAAAAATTTCTATTGTTCTTATCTCTGCGGGCTATATTCAATCTAAATCCGATTATTCCTTATTTACAAAAGGAAAATCATCCAGTTTAGTAGCAATTTTGGTCTAGTAGATGATATTGTTATAACTGGAAATGACTCAAATGGCATTTCATCTCTTAAAGACATCCTCCATAGGCAATTTCATATTAAAGACCTTGGTCCCTTAAAATTCTTCTTAGGAATCGAGGTGGCTCGTTCTTCAAAGGGAATTGTGTTATCTCAACAAAAGTACACTTTGGAAATATTAGAAGATATTGGACTCCTTAACTCAAAGCCTTGTGAGTTTCCCATGGATTCCAACATCTCTCTTTCTAGATATGAAGGTGAGGTGTTAGAGGACCCTACTGTCTATAGAAGACTCATTGGAAGGCTACTTTATTTACAAGTTACTCGGCCAGATATTACATACTCTGTTAATCTATTGAGTCAGTTTGTAAGCAAACCTCGTCGCCCTCATTTTGATGCAGCTGTTCGAATCCTTAGATATTTTAAACATACACCCAGGCAAGGTATTCTTCTCTCCTCGAAATCTTCTTTGGATCTTCGAGTTTATTGTGACTCGGATTGGGCAGGCTGTAAAGATACCAGGCGTTCTACATCAGGTTATATTGCTTTCCTTGGTTCTTCTGCTGTCTCTTGGCACACCAAGAAACAAACTACAGGTTTCTCGTTCTCTGCAGAGGCTGAGTATAGGTCTATGGCTTCTGCTTGCTCTGAGATTGTTTGGTTGGGATCTCTCTTGAAGACTCTTTCTGTTCCTTATGTCAAACCGACTGTCTTGTTTTGTGATAACCAGGCAGCCTTACATATAGCTTCTAATCCTGTTTTTCATAAAAGGACGAAGCATATAGAGATCGACTGTCATTTCATAAGGGAGAAACTTCATCTTGGTGTGATACAAATAGCTAAAGTTTCATCTTCTTTACAGTTGGTAGACATCTTCACAAAGCCTTTAGGGAAGGCCCAGTTTATCAATTTAGTTTCCAAGTTGAACATGTTAAACATCCATTGTTCAACTTGAGGGGGAGTGTAGAGATTATAGATATCTTTATTTGATCATATCTTATCTTTGTCAAATAACCACCTGTTATCTTTGTTGATAACTCTTGTATATTTGTTTGTTATTTTTGTTTTACACGTTGGGTGTATATATAAACCAACGGGTGCTCCATGGAAAAATACAATTACACATTCAAACTTCTATTTGTTTATTTTCCAACAGGTTGTCCCTATTCATTCCACTCGATCATTGTACAATTTTTTTTCACCAACTGCAATAATTGGGACCTTTGTTTTCCCTCTGGTTCTCTTTTTTTTTTTTACCACCAGCACTAATATTTTCTTCTGATGCAGAATCAGTATTCTCATCACAACTATCAGGGGATAACCTAGATGAGGGTGGTCTATCATAAATGATGCGTGCTGGTTTTCTCGCCATATCTCTGTAATTGAGAAAAAAGAATTAAATCAACATCAATATTTTGTCCCTGTTGAACCATACATACTAGTTGCAAAGCAAGAATATAGAATATATTATATGTATCAGCATCAATAAAAAAGGAACAATATTTATCTAAAAAAGGAACAAAGTTGTTTATCTCCCACAGTTTATCTACATATTAGCATGGAATGTGAGAGGGATGGATTCTTGGGTGAGATGTAGATTGGTGAGAGGGATGGAAGTCACCAAATAGTACAGAATCATGTAAATATCTACTTTCCTTTTGAGAAGAGGAAAAAATGCCATTGTTTCCGGGCAACTTCTATCATAGGCAGTACCCATGTAACAGGGACATATGCAGTATCAGAGGTAGTACCCATGTACCAGGGACATGACATGATAACAAGCATCATATGATCAGTTTATAGATATTAGTGTTTTCCAATTAGATATCCATAAAGTGCCATTTGAAGAAAAATTACGATACAGACCCAAATTAGTGACTGAAACAATATACCAATATATGTAGTAATCATATTAGTGTATCAGTGTTCGTCAATCTCACACTAGTGCAATTAGTTAGTAGCAAGCAGTAGCCTTGTATCAGTTCCAGTTAGCCATTTAGCCTTGTATCAGTTCCAGTTAGCCACTCAGTTAGCTGCAGTTTAGCAGCATTTTGTATATAAGTTGGTGTACCGAGAGGAGGGGTGTGGAGAAATATTCAGTTTAGTTTTATTTTCTTAAGGCCAATACCTATAACTAACTTAAGCTTAACGATATAGGCAATGACAGGTTTCGAGATGCCATTTTACCATTTTGCACAAACTCATAGAATTCATGGAAAAAAAAAACTGTATTGATATAGGACATGTGGAACAAAGGTTGCATAATCTATTAAAAATCCCAATCCAATTAGATATCCATGAAGTGCCATTTGAAGAAAAATTATGATACGCACCCAAATTAGTGACCGAAACAATATACCAATATATGTAGTAATCATATTAGTGTATCAGTGTTCGTCAATCTCACACTAGTTCAATCAGTTAGTTGCAAGCAGTAGCCTTGTATCAGTTCTAGTTAGCCATTTAGCAAGTAAAAATCATAAACTCAAAGGTTGCGTAATCTATTAAAAATCCCATTCCAATGAACTACATTCAGTTATCAAATTAAATACCTGCAATGATATCTGGTGAAGAGAATAAACTGCTAAGAACAAAAGCTCAAAGAGAAAAAAGACAACACCAGAATGTCTCCAAGAATCATAAACTCAAAAGATTCCATTACTAGTAGAAGAAAGTAATAAGCAAACTCCATAAAATCCTCTGCTACTTTCTTGTACAAAGAATGGACTTTTTTTAATACTAATCCAAATCTTGTCCATAAGAAATAAATTCAAGAACACATATAGATGAAGACATGCTTTTGTACCAGGAAGAACAAAGAAAAGAGAGAAAGGAGAAAACGGTGCTTCACATCTAGATTTTAACAGATAAAAATAAAAGTTAGATGTCATGATAGTAGAATCATTCTCAGACTACCAATGTCAAATTAAAAATAGCCAGGATGAGATGGCAATCCAAACAGCACATTTGTCCAAAATATTAAAAAAAAACAAGAAATTACTCAAGAATAGTCTCTCTAATTCACCCCAACTACTATAGTGACACAAGAAGACTTTCACAATTTCTCCTCTTGTATAGCTCATCACCACCCCTATGATCTATCACAAGTACGGAAACATCTTGTGGTGCATATGACGTATAAACACTTTCATCAAAGGTAGCCAAGTCATGAAAGCCTCTTGGTGGTGCCTTTAATACTACATGGCAATTTGATCTTTCATTTTCTCTGAAGTAAAATACTTGCTTTGCTTGTCATGCAAGAATGAATGGATCTCTTTCAATTTTACTTAATCCTTCATAGAGATTAACTAAGGTGAATCCATCCTCTTTCTTTATACCACTAACAATATTGGCCCAATCACATTGAAAAAGAGGAATTCGGAATGTGTTGAAGTCCAATAACAAAATATCCCTTATAAATCCATAGTAAGAAAAATATGCCACAACTTGTGTTGTGTCCTTGGCACTGGATCTACATATAGTCTCGGCTTCTATATAAACACCATAATTTTTAGTGGATCTCTCAATTGTTGTTGTATGAAAGCGTTTTCCATTTATCACATAACCCAAGTATGATATTGCGACACGTCTAGGCCCTTGCACAAGCCATCTAAGCGTATCCGATATTGTGCTTGCTGCACTTTCAAGATTAATCTGTAAAAGCATAACTAGTATTAAAATTTACCCCTCATATATATATATATATATATATAAACCTCATAAGTGTATCTGACCATCTCTGACATCCATGAAATGAATGTTTCTAAATGCCTCTTCTGCAGCAAAGTATTATCCCATAACAAACGTAGATCTGCACGCTTTAACTCCTCCATATGTACTCTAATATAGACATTAAAGTTTATATAGTTATTAATATCTATATATGTGTGTGTGTGTAGCTAAAAAACATTAATGCGACTTATGCTATTGGATGTGTTGGTAGTATACTTATGGAATATATGGTTCAACTTCTGCACTGTTTACATGAACATAAAGATGAGCAGCTTCAATATTTCACTTGACAAGTTAATTACTTTTCCTTTTGAAATTAGGTGACCCTCTATAATTGCATCATCCTCAAAATCTTCATTTCGATTTAATTTTATACCTAAAGTTGTTTGTGGCATGTATTCGCTACAAAATCTTACACATTCATCCACTAAATAGCATTCTGCTATGCATCCTTCAGGTCGAGCACAATTTCTAACAAATCCCTTAAGATACTTCATAAATCTATTAGAGATCAACACAAGGAAAAAAAAAAGAGTAAATAGTGAATGACCTAATATAGGAAATTGTTATAAACTATAAACACTAAAAATATAACAAAGTTCTATTACACACCTCTCAAAAAGGTACATCCATCGATAATGCATCGGCCCGCATAATCTAGCCTCCCGTCCTAAATGTATTGTCAAGTGAACCATAATATCAAAAAAAAGCTGGAGGAAAATACATTTCCAACATATATATAGTCTCCACAATTTCATCCTCCAATACTTCCAATTTATTTTTCTCAATCACTCTTTGACAGAGTTCATTAAAAAATAAATATAAACGAAAAATAGCCTTCCTTGGTCGCTCTAGAAGAAGTCCTTTTAAAGCAACCGACAACAATTGTTGCATTAGAACATGATAATCATGGGACTTGAGACAAATAATCTTGTATTCTTCCAGTTTGACACAATTGCTAATATTTGAACTATAACCATCTGGTAACTTCAAATCATGCAATCGCTTACAAAAGATTTATTTTTCAGCTTTTGATAGTGTGTAAGGTGCTGGAGGATGAAAAAATCTTTGCCCTCTTGGTTCTGCATATAAGTCAGACCTAATGTTCATGTCTTCTAAATCTCCACGAAATTGTAATCCATCCTTCGTATGTCCTTTACTATTCAATAGTATTCCTAAGATGCTTTGACAAATATTCTTTTTAATATGCATCACATCCAATTTGTGACGCAAGGGTATAGCCTGTAATACAATTAAAAAATTGTCATAAGTTCCTAATAAAAATAAACATCTTCTAATAAAACTAACTAAAAAAACTATTTTAGTAAAAATAATTTACCTCCCAATATAGTAATTGAAAAAATATTGACTTCTTTTTCCACAATATAGGAGGATCGTTCTTCTTTCTTTTCTTTTCTTGCTCTTTTCCCATTGATTGTGAACTTCATTTACCGCACGTAAAATTTTATTGTTAGTCAATGGTCTTGGTGGGAATCCTTTTTCCTTAGTTCCATCAAACCACCTAGCCTTATCACGCCACAAGTGACTAGGTGGAAGAAATCGCATGTGAGACATGTACACAGTCTTAAGTGACTTCTCCAAATATAGAGAACATGTACTAGGACCACATGTAGGACATGCAAGTTTTCCCTTTGTTGTACAACCAGCCAAATTACCATAAGCTGGAAAATCATTGATTGTCCACATCAAAATAGCTTTCCGATTAAATACAGACTTAAGTGAATGCATCATGCGCCTCCACACCATTGCTCCAAAGCTCCTTCAAGTCATCAATAAGAGGTTCAAGATATACATCTATGTCATTTCCAGGTTCATCTTTACCAGGTATAAGTAAAGTCAACATCAAATTTTCTTGTGACATCCATACATTAGGAGGCAGATTGTATATAAACAACAAGACTAGCCACATACTATATTGGGTGCTAAGCTTTTTGTAAGGATTAAAGCCATCTGACGATAGCCCAAGCCTAAGATTTCTTGGATCTGAAGCAAAATTGGGCCATTTTTTATCAATAGAATCCCACGGGACCGAGTCTACAGGATGACGCATCGTTCCATCTTGACTGTGGTGGGTGGAGTGCCAAGTCAACTGTTCTGCCTTATCTTTCGACATAAACATCCTTTTTAATCTTGGTATTATTGGAAAGTATCGCAAAACCTTTGCAGACACTAGGGGTGCAACTCGGGCGGGTTGGGTCGGGCTTGAGGTCAACCCGAGCCCAACCCGATGAATCATAAGCCTAGCCCGAGCCCGAGCCCGGCCCGACCTCGGGTTCCACATATGAAGCCCAAGACCGAGCCCGGAGGATCGGGTTTGGATCGGGTTGAACTCGGGTTGGGTCGGGTACATCGGGTTTATCGGGTTCTAATATAATATTTGAAATAATTTTAAACAAAAGTAATATTAGACACATAATCAAATAACAATCAAGTCTTGATCATTACAAAATACAAACTGAAATAAGATTTAGGATAAGGAGTTGAAGAGTTTGAGTGGAGAAATTTAGAATTTAAACTTTTTATTTAAATAAAAAGTTATATATATATATATATATATATATATATATATATATATATATATATATATATATATATATATATATATATAAGTCGGGTTTCGGGTTCTTCGGGTAACCCGACACATGAACCCGAGCCCAACCCGATTTTTGATCGGGTTCAAATATTTTAACTCAAATCCGAGCCCGAACCCGAGTATCTTCAACCCTAACCCAACCCATTAACGGGTTTACCCGATCGGGCTCGGGTTTGGCCCGCCCGAGTTGCACCCCTAGCAGACACTCCCTTCCTGATCTTGCTTGTGCGTGGGTTTACTTTCCATCGTGAAGAACCGCATGTGGGACATATCTCCAAGTGTTGTGTCTCTTTTCTAAACAAGCAACAAATATTAACACAAGCATGTATCTTCTCATATCCTAAATTAAACTCTTTTAGAAACTTCTTTACCTGGTATAAAGAATCTGGAATATTGTTTCCCTCTGGTAACATATCTTGTAAAATCTCAAGAAGTTCATTAAATGATTTATCTGACAACCCATTTGTAGCCTTATGCTTGTAAAGAGTAGTGATTGCTGACATCTTTGTGTACTTAGAACAACTTGGATACAATGGCGCTTCAGCCACTTCCAACTTTTTTCTAAAAACATCATCCGCATTCATATTTACACCCTCAGTAGCCTCTGAATCTCCCGCAAAAGGAATGTATGCATCATGGTACATCCTATGAGCATCTGGCAACTGGGAAGCCTCATTTTTTTCAAAACTACTTGTATGTTCCCCGTGAAGAACCCAAGGCTGATATGAAGGATCAAAACCAATTCGGACCAAGTGATCATATACTACTTCATTTTTTTGTGACTTTTCAACTTTGCATTCTCAAGGACATACGATCCTATCAAGATTCCTAGCATACTTCTTAGCATTTGCTATAAATCTCTTCGCTCCTTCTAGATACTCATTACTAGTACTACAAATAGAAAAAGAAAACTATGATTTATGTAATTATTCATATATTTGATAGCTTAAAAGTAAAAAAAATATCAAGAAAATTTAGGAGGACCTCGGATAATTAATCCAGGTTTTATCCATCCTTAACAACCAAATTTAGTGACTTCGCTCACTGCTCATCGCAACTACAATTCCAAACCAAAATGGCCTATCACAAACACCAAATGAAAGTTAGCGTATTGTATAGATAGGCAATAGTTACATGCAATTAAAAATATGTATAAAAAATTATGTACTGTTCACTGCAATATATGATACTTGCTTACATTAAAACATATTTCAAAAACTAATTATTGAGTGTTGTTCCAGAAATAAACAATAAAATTCTAGTAATGTTCACTGAAATAGTAAAGTAGTTATAAAGAAGATATTCAAAAACAACCCACGTTGATAAAAATTCCAGAAATAAACAATAAAATTCTAGTACTGTTCACCGAAATATATCATACTTGCTTACATTAAAACATATTTCATAAAGAACTAGGGAGAACTATAGGAGGAACTTATATTGAAACATATTGTATCATACGTAGTAGTCATTTAACTGTTCCATTAAACTAATTATAGAGTGCAACAAAACTGTCATTGGAAAAGTTAAAAGAAGATTTGCTGGCTGGAAGGGTCAATTACAAGGAGCATTTTTCTATTACCTGTCTAGGTAAAAGAAGATTAGCTGGCTGGAAGGGTCATTGGAAAAGTTAAAAGAATTCCTAGACATATAATCTTCTTATGTGGCTCTTCTTTGGCACATATTGGTGAAAGGGTTTAATTGCCCTTCTACCCCCAAACGAGTTGCTACATTGTTGAACAAATTGGAGGTCATCTATCAGTTCCGATAAACAACTATGAGATCTCACTATCATACACTGGTTTGGTACATCTAGAATGAAAGGACCCAAAGAATATTTTCGAACTTGTCATTAATACCATTTTGAATTTTTATCTTGATCAATATATGTTCCTCATTATCTTTGTTCCTCCATGGGTTATAAAGAGGATTGATAAAAGGGCTAACTAGTGGCTGGTATATTGGATTTTATACCATTTTAGAGTTTAAGTCCTAACATGTCCAATTGAAAAGTTTGGACCCTGAATTTCTATTTATTGTTTCTTTTCTCTCATTATACCCCCCTATCATTCATAACAATAAAATTTTCACTATGTAGGTTATGGAGGGTATAATGGAAGAAAAAAAAGGTAAACCAAAAAAAAAATCGTAGTCTAAGCTTTCCAACTTAACATGTCAGGACTTAAACTCTAAACTGATATAAAATTCAGAGTGTAAACGCTAATTAGCCATTCATAAAATTATAAAAATATTGCTCTAGTCGAGTTCTAACTAGACTCCAATAGCTAAAAGTCTTCACGTCTAAATTAGAGGGTGGACTTGGCATTAGAAATTTCATACACTTCATTGTAGGTCTTCTATGTAAATAGAGAGAAAAAACTAAGCTCCTATGAATTAATCTAATCAATTTCTAGATGAAAGGGATTTGGGACCTCTGTTATTCTCCAAGTGGCCATATTTTTGATTTGGAACGGTATCTGAGAACTAATGACCTCTTTTAGAGACAATGTTCTTACTAAATGTGGTGTTGGAAATACTCTCGGATATTATGGGTGGTGGATCTAGAAAAAAATATTTAGGGTAAGCAAAAATATACTGAATATAAAATTTTCATGAGAGAAAATACCCTAATTAAATTTTTAGCGAAGAATCATATAAAATTCAATTTATGAAAAATAAAATAAAATGGCTAGCAAGTTTTGAACCCATGAGCTCTCGAGTAAAATTTATTACTTAACCAAATGAGCTAAGCCATCATACAAGGAAAGGGTTGAGGAGAAGAGGTTGCATAAGGTTAGGGTTTATTGCACATTTCTGAATTCAACCCGAGGAGCATTCAAAAATGGACATTTGAGCATATGCCCATCTCCCAAACTAGTCCTAAAACTTTACATTTCATTAATTACAGCGTAACAAAAAAATTCCAATATACCAGCCAACATAGTGTACAGACCAATATTTTCCAAAAAATAAAGTTTCAACCACAAACATAAATTTGGCATACTTACCTAATGTGTCAATAAGAACCATGCATTTACATAGAGCAATGCTACAGTTACAACCAAACATTTACAACCTTCTTACAACCACTCACCCATTTTCTGACATGTGGGCCAGGTGGTGGCCTGGCCCACATGTCAGCAAATGGGTGTAAGTTGTAAGAAGGTTGTAAAAGTTTGGTCGTAAACCAACATTTCCCATTTACATAATATTCTACGATATTTTATGATAGTCATGTCGAAAACGTATTGGACACAACCCGGTCAATCCAAATACGTAAGTCTGTGTCTTCGTGTCCTTTTCGGGACCAAAGTACGGGACCATATCAAAATATTACGGGACCAAATCAAAGAATTTATTATAACACAGCAAAGAATCTCACCTGTAGCGAGAAGCTACGGAATTGAGGACCACAACAAAGTATTCCTGGTGATAACCCTGCCACAATGCACGGAAACACAAGATAAATAATATTCAATTCCATAAGAAAGAAAAAAAACAATCAGTTTAGAGAGAAAATTTTGCAGTAACGTAAATTTTTAGAAAGAAGGTAATTCAGAACCAAAACACTTGAACATTAAGGGGGCGTTTGGTACGCGGTATTTTTTTTATTCCGGGAAAATTTAAGATGGGAATCTATTACCACGTTTGTTTGGCTTATAAAAAATTTATTCCGGAAATTATAAATACCCGGGTAAATAGTTCACCCACAAAACATGGGAATTCTATCCCTTGAGAATAGGTGGGTATTTTTTTTTTTGCCCGGGCAAAAAAAAATTGTCTAAATTTTTTTCTTCTTTTTTGATCAATTTTGATTAGTTTTGAACATTTTTTTTCTTTTTTGTCGTTTTTACGTTTTTTGTCATTTTTTGTCGTTTTTACCAATTTTTTGTCGTTTTAAGCGATTTTTTGTTTTTACCATTTCGTCTTTTTTTGTCATTTTTGATTTTTTTGTCGTTTTTACCCAATTGTCATTTTTGTCGCTTTTATGTCAATTTTTGTCGTTTTAAGCGAATTTTTGTCGTTTTTGTAGCTTTTTTTTGTCGTTTTACGATTTTTAGTCGTTTTTGTCATTTTTTGTCGTTTTTTTTTCATTTTTTTCGTTTTTTGGTCATTTTACTGATTTTATGTCTTTTTTGTCATTTTGTCGCTTTTTTGTCGCTTTTTGTCGTTTTAACCGATTTTGTCCTTTTTGTCATTTTATCGATTATTTTTCGTTTTTGTCGCTTTTGGTTAATTTTTGGCGTTTTAACCGATTTTTTTCATTTTTTTGTCGTTTTAACCGATTTTTGTTGTTTTTTATCGTTTTTGCCGCATTTTGGTTTCTTGTCGTTTTACGATTTTATGTCGTTTTGTCGTGTTTGGTTATTTTTGTCGTTTTTACCCTTTTTGTTATTTTTGTCGTTTATACATTTTTTGTCGCTTTTTCGTCATTTTGTCGTTTTAACCGATTTTTTGTCATTTTTTATCGTTTTTGTCGTTTTTATTTTTTGTCGTTTTTACCGATTTTTTTGTCGTTTTTACCAATTTTTTCGTTTTTACCGATTTTTTGTCGTTTTTACCGGTATTTTTATATTTGTTCATTTTTTTCGTTATTATTATTTTTTATTTTTCCGGGGAATATTTATATTGTCACCAAACATGGGAAAATTTTCCAGGGAATTTAATTCCTTGAAATTTGATTCCCGGGAATATAGAATTCCCGGCTATATAGTATTCCGCATACCAAACGCCCCCTAAAGTGGTCATGGAGGATTCAGAGAAAATTGAAATGGGATAATGTTGTCAATATTAAGAAAGAGAAACCTAGATGTTGATTTCTACCTCTAAGCCTATTTATGAAATAAAACCCTAGATAATGATTGATCTATTCCGAAGCTTACCAAATCCCCAATTATTAAACCTAGATAATGAATCAAGAAAGAAACTCAGAAAAAAGGAGATGTGGAGATGTCGGAGTGCTACCTTTGCCGCCCCTTCGAGATTCTGAGGAAGAGCTCGAGCCCCTTCGAATGAACGTCACTTTGCCGAGAGAAAGGAAAATGGGAGAATAAGAGAGAGAAAATTGAAGTACAAGAAAGCTGGACCGTGAAGTTCATAGGGGTCACCAAATTTTTGATCGGGTAATTTCATAGGAGGGGGTAAAATTTAATGTAATTATAAGAAAGAGGATAGTTTTGACAAAATTACATGAAAAGATGATACGACATTGGAGATGGCGCCAGAGGGCCTCCTCCCTTGGCGACATCTCTGATGGCGCTAGAGGGCCCCCCCCCCTCCGGCGCCATCTATGATGTCGCCAGAGTACCATCCCCCCTTTTTCTCCCTCTTTCACATGCTCATTATTCACAATTAATAATTTTTAATTAACGATTAATAATTAATAATAACGATTAATAATTTTTAATTAACGATTAATAATTATAAATTATAATAATGATTAGTAATTATAAAATTATTAATTAATGATTAATAATTTTTAAATAAATAACGATTAATAATTAACGATTAATAATTAATAATTATAAATTATAATTAATGATTAATAATTAATAATAAGGATTAATAATTTTAATTAATGACTAATAATTATAAATTATCATTAACGATTAGTAATTGATAATAACAATTAATAATTTTTAATAATTAACGATTAATAATTTTAAAATAATAATTATTATAATTATAAAATTAATAATTAATGATTAGTTAATTTTTAAATAAATATTAGTTAATTTTTAATAAACTATAAATTAAATATTTTAAAATAATAATTATAAATTAATATAACGATGATTAGTAAATTAATTAAATTATCATAAAAATGATTCTAATCATGATTAAATCTTATTAATTAAGAATATAAAAAGTTATTAACAAATTATTAATTAATATTATAATAATACTAATAGATTATTAATTATGATTATAATTGGATATTAATTAATAAATTAGATTAAGATTATGGTTATGATTAATAAAATTTATAATTATGATTAATAAAGTATAAATTATTAATTAGGAGATTATAATTATTAAATAATAAAATAAATTATTAACTTAGAATATAATTAGACAACTAACTATTAGTTATTTTTTTTAATTAACTAATTTTTAACGAAATTATTAAAGAATAAATATTTTTAACAAAATTTTAAAGAATACTAATTTTTAACATCGTAGATGGCGCCAAGGGGTCCTCTGGCGACATCATAGATGGCCCCGAGGGGGGGGCCTCTGGCGCCATCAGAGATGTCGCCAAGGAGGGGGTGGCCCTCTGGCGCCATCTCCAATATCGTATCACTCATGTTCATGTAATTTTGTTAAAACTATCCTCTTTCTTATAATTACATTAAACTTTACCCTCCCCTATGAAATTACCTGATTTTTTTATTGGGAGCAAAATATTTTGGTAGAGTTGTGCTCTGACCGCCAATTTATTTCAGAAGAAGCGGTTGTAGCGAATATTTGGCAGAATCACCAATTTATTTTGGAAGTGAAAAAAAAATAGTGGGAAATAAAATTCTTAGACTGTTGTAAATATGGATAATTCACATTATTATATGGTGTACATAACCTATATCTTTTGGTTATCCATAAGCTATTACATTTGGTTATCCAGAACTTATATCTTTTAGCATTTCTCCTATAATTATCATGATGATATTAAACCTCCATTGTAAGCCTATATAAAGGAATCTTCTCAATAATTGAGACAAGTGAATGAAGAAACTATTTCCTACATTTTTATATCTCCATTTCTTTGCTTTACAATACAAGTGGAATAGTCTCTTAAGAAAAAAAAGAAAGGTATTGAAGAGGTAAGTCTAATCTTATATACTTAGATACATGCATGTTTTAGTAAAATTAAATACACGTTTGATTTATGTGTTTATAGATCGATTAGAACGTAAGTTTTCTAGATCTACTTTTTCTTTTAGTTTTAAATCTAAATATGTATTGATCATGTTCAAAATTTCATTCAAAATAGAAAGTTTATGCTAATCTATTTAAGAATATGTATAAATCGCATTTCTATATTTCTTTCTTATGAATTTTACATAAGTATGAAATTAATCTAAAATATCTTGAATTTTCTTCACTTATTTGGAATTAGTTAATTTCATTAAATTAAATTAAGTTATGTGAATTTGTTATTTCTATTATTTAATTTATTTGAATAATACAAGGTACTACTTCACATTGTTGTATATGTGAATCGAATTATATAAAAAAAATATCCAAAATATATTATTATATAATGATAACATTGTTGTATATGTGATAAACAATTGTTGTATATGTGATAAACATAAGACATAATATTTTTGTAGCATTTTATCACATTGTTGTATATGTGATACACATAAGACATAATATTCTTTGATAGCGTTTTATCACATTGTTGTATATGTGATACACATGAGATAATATTCTTTGATAGTGTTTACCACATTGTTGTATATGTGATACACATAAGTATATTCTTTGATAAAATTTTATCACATTGTGGAATATGTGAAGTTTTGTAATCTTGAAAGCGCTTATCAATTTTATTATTAGTTTACATCTAATATAATTATTTCTATCATGTAGATGTCGAATCTTGCAAAGCTTGAATTCAAAGCTCTGATGTGAGCAGAGATAATTATTTATCATGGCAATGGATGCAAAGTTGCAATTGCAGTCCAACAAGTTTGATGATATTATTAAGAAGAAAAATAAAGTTCTGAAGCCAAGATCAAGGCTTTGATTTAATTTTTCTACGACATCATATCCATGATAATTTAAAGATAGAATATCTATGTGAGGATGATCCATTGAATTTGTGAAATCTCTAAATGATAGATTTGACCACCAAAGGATGGTAATCCTTCTGACTGCTCAAAGTGAATGGTTGAATCTAAGATACCATGACTGTAAAAATGTTAAATAATATAATTGTGCTTTGTTTAATATTGTTTCTTGCCTTAGATTGTGCAGAGAAAAAGTAACATAGACTCAAATGATTAAGAAAATCCTCTCCATTTTTCATGCAAGTAATTTGCTTTGCAGTAATAATATTGAAAGAGATTTCATAAAATACTTTTGAACCAGTGACTGTCTCCTTATAGCAGAGGCAAATAGCAACTTCTCATGAAAAACCACAACTCTAGACCAATTGGGTCAATAGAAATTCTTGGAACAAATGCCAATAATTTTGGAATTAGCAGAGGTTGTGGTGGAGGACGTGGAGAGAATGAAAAAAAAATTATGAGAGATACGGTCATGATTATCAGCCTTACAAAGGTGAAAATAATGGTTCACAAAAGAATAAATGGAACAAGTGGACAATACCCTCTAACAAAGGTAATCGAGTTATAAAATGAACAGTTTGAGAAGATGCTAATGCAATTTTTATTTTTATTTTTATTGAATGAGCACTCGGTCAATATATGTTTATTTTAAGTATTTATAAACTATTTATATTTGAAGTCATGCTTTTGGTTTCCATCATGGAATGTCTAGGCCATGAGAGTTTTGTTTTATTGAAAAAATATATATATATATTATAAATTTGGAGTTACATTTCTATATATGATATTATCATTTGAAATGCTTAATTTTTCTTATTGTACTTATGCTAGCTAGAATATATAAGTTTATAATATTTTTATTTTGCTTCATGGAGTAGTAATGCATGTTTGTCGTAAATATGACAAAAATAGACATTGATTTAGCAATGTCGAGCTACTCAAAAAGAGATTGAGAGATTGAAATAATTTAAGAAAATGACTTAGATATGTGTTTGGTATATAGTGCTACAACACATATATCCAAGAAAAATGACTTAGATATGTGTTTGGTAGATAGTACTACAACACACATGAATTTGAAGAATCAAAGTTTTTGCCAAAGTTAGTATTTGACATGCATAAAGTGCCAACAATAGCTGGACCAGCCATATAATTGAGGGCTTTGGAAGAGCACACATCATGTTACTTAATGGTACTCAAACCTATATGCAAAATGTGTTATATTCAAGTAGTTTCGTAAAGAAATTTATTAAGTTTCAAGGATATACACAAAATGGGTACCATATTGAAACTCGAAATGATAACAACAAAGCGTCATTATGTAGCACATCTAATGTTGGGAGCAAAAGGCTCACATTAGAAGAATTATCTAATTTTTCGGTGGGTTTGTATTTCACCACCATTGGTGTGATTGAATCTAATATGAATGTGGCAAAATATAAAGCCAATGATCATGTCTTATATAACATTTGGCATGACCCTTTGGGTCATCCAGGACAAACTGTGTTCAATCGGATCATTGATAATCTTTGTGGATATTTATTGAAAAATTACGATATTGGCTTATCGAAGAATCACTATATGTTCCTTGTTTAAAGGGAATATTATAACTAGACCATCTTTTAAAAGTTAAGAATGAGTCTCCTACTTTCTTGTAAAGAGCGTAAGGAGAGAGTCTCCTACTTTCTTGTAAAGAACGTAAGGAGACATTTGTGGTCATATTTACCCTGCTAGTGGTTCTTTTAAAGATATTTTATGGTACTCATAGATGCATCTATTAAGTGGTCATATTTGTCTATTGTCTACTAGAAATCTTGTATTTTCTTATCTTTTAGCCCAAATTATTAAACTTAGATCTCAGTTTCCTAATCATATGACTATATTAATTAGTCTTGATAATGCCGCATAATTCATCTCACAAGCTTTTGATAATTTTTGTACCTCATTAGTGACTGAGATAGAGCATCATGTTCCCCAGTGCACACACAAAATGAATTAGCTGAGTCATTTATTAAACATCTTCAACTTATAGCTAACCTCTACTAGTATAATCTAGTTTGAAAATTGTGGCTTGAGACATGATATTTTACATGTTGCATCTTTAGTTAAATTTAGACCCATTGCCTACCATATTATTTTATATATACAACTTGTTAGTGGTAAACAATCAAATATTTCATATTTGAGAAAGTTTGGATATACAGTATATGTCCCAGTTCCATCTTCCAAAAGAACTAAGATGGGTCCCCAATGATGTTTGAAAATATACATTAGTTTTGAGTTTTCTACCATAATAAGGTATTTAAAATCAATGACTGATGATGTCTTTACTACAAGATTTGATGATTGCCAATTTGATGATAGAGTCTTCCCGCCGTTAGGGGGAGGTTGTCACGCCCTAAAACCAGAATACTGGAGAGCGGGGGCAGACATAGCCATCTACGTATATTGAAGTGCAACCCACCTCGCTATACGGTCACGGCTGTCTAGATACATGAGGGTTAACTACAAGCCAACAGTCTCTTAAGGTCATGAACAAGCCTAGTGTCTCAATCACAAGCAAGTATTAATAGTTACAAGATGTAAGATCACCAAATATACAATAGTAAGGCGTCCCAAACATTACATATTCAGCTGATCATGAAGCTAGTCGTTACAAAATGTGAGGACTAGCAAGAGTTTAGTCATACATGATCAACCCTAGGATTTGTCAATCATGTTACAGCCTGTAGGCAGACAGTAAGTAAAGGTGCAATCGAGCTAAACATGTGCTCGTCGGCTAAACGCCTCAAAAGAATATTTTTACAATAAAGTGGGAGAGCCAAAAATAACCCACTCGTTGTCCTGGTTACGCCTGGTGGTCATCATCGGACTGGAAAGTCGGTATATCCTCTGGAGCTGCTCCGAAATCTGGCCATACAAACCAGCTGGGTCAGATCCCAGAAAGAGCAAGTGCCACAAAGGAAGCTTCACTCAGGAACTAAAACCAGCAATTAGCATAAGAGTATAAATAAATTGTAAGAACTGGAAATATGAAAAATCAGGATGATATACGAGGAGATAACCATGGAACTATTCAGATAACCAGGTTACAACCCGTAAACCAAACAAGGACCGGGGTTGTAACCCTTCATCTGAACGGAACTTGGTTTCCCACCATTTATCGGCAAGATAACGTAAGAAATCAGGTCATGTAGCAATCTTGTACAGGATCAAGACAAGACTAGACTGATTATACCTCATCCAACAATCACGGCCAAGCAATAAGTATGGCTTGATACTTTAACTAACAAGGGTTATCACAGGCCTAGCTACTAGCAAGATGCAGCGAGATTATTCCACAGCCACAAATCCTGCAGACCGTCCAGGTTACCCAGGTCAAATATTAGGGGTTGAATTCATGTGGGTACATCGTCCAGGAAATGCATATACCCTTAAGTAGCTTGGAGGGTGCAACACATGACAGTGTGCTGGAAATGTGCCCTACTCGACGGCAGGCTACAAATCCCAAGCGCGCCCAGGTAACGGAATTGCCTGTAGCTGGGAAATCTCTTCATGACTACTGTGTTATTCTAGTTATTAGCCTTAGTCCATTTCAGTAGGTACCCCTGACCGTGGTACTCAGGAGTCCCATCCTAAACATGATACATGACAAGCCTGGTTCATTTGTACAAGCACAATCGCCCACGATGTCCAGGTTATTCATACTTGTCAGGTCAAGTAGCCGTCGCAACAGCTTATCAAGAAATATCATGTCAGGTTTTCTTGTCAAGAGTGCGCCACGGCGGGCCACTATCATGTCATGTTACTTGTCAAGAGTGCACCACTACGGGTCACTGTCGTATTCAGGGAACATGTGCAGGATAACATAGTACAAGCATTCCATCAAGAAACCCAAGTTATACTGAGAGTCACAAGATATGAGCCTAATAATAACAATTAATTCATAAAACACAAGGCTATGGAAGAGCCATGCGGCTCGGGCATATGCGGCCAGGAAGTGATCTCATGCGGCTGGGGAGGGAGCAGCCCATGCGGCTGGAGAGAACCGAGCATATGCGGCCGAAGGGAAAAGGAGTGCATGCGGCTCAGGGGAAGAAAGCCCATGCGGCTGAGTTCCATGCGATCTCATGCAGCTCTGGGGTGACTAGGCCTTATGCGGCTCAAGATGGCGGGCACATATGCGGCTATGGGAGAGCAACGCTATGCGGCTGAAAGGGGGCAGGAGCTTATGCGGCTGGAAATGGAGGGGGTCTTATGCGGCTGGAATGAACGGAGTCCCATGCAGCCAGAGAGGGAAGTTCATGCGGCTTGGAAGAGACTCGGTCTATGCGGCTCAGAAAAAGTAAGCTATGCGGCTGGAGAATTAAGTCCATGCGGCTCGGGGATCAAAATTCCATGCGGCTAAATGGGAAAGGCTTATACGGCCAGGAGTTCATCCCAGTCATGCAGTTGAGTACAAACAATTGCGCATGCGGCTGGATTCACCAGGGCATATGCGGCTCAAAGTCTGAGTTCCATGCGACAGGGAATAGTTCATGCGGCTCTGGAAAAACACTTGCCGCATGAAATATTATGCGGTCAAGTACTGTTCTTCTTCTCCAATTTTCGAGAAGAAGAACACCATGAAGCCATGCTTCCAAGCTCCATAAATTCGTCATCCAGAGTCTAAATCCGAACTTCCATAGGTCAAAATGGGGCAGAATGAAATTCTCTACAACATGGAACCATCAAAACTCGATAATAACCAGATTAAATAGATCAAAATCCAAGAAATCGAAAATGAAATAAACCTAGATCTACAAGCAATGAACCATGGAAATTAAAAATGCTAAGAACTAAAGTGTCTTAGAATGTTGTGAAAAGAAAATGGAACAATAAATCTTAAGTTCCTCCATGAAGCAAGATGCACTTGCCTAAGCTCTCCCTCTCTCTCTCTCTCTCAGGTAGGTGAGGAGTAATGGTGAGGAAGAAGAAGAGTAAATAGGAGAGAGAAAGGAGTGAGGTTAATAAATGATGATGGTGGTGGTAGGTAGGTGGGTTGGTTTACAACCGAACTAAGCCGAACCAAAATCAAGCCGAACCGAACCAAGATGAACAAGCAATAAAATACCCAATAAACCAAGCAAGGAGACATGCAATACAAGATAAAATACGTACACGTATTCCAAAATACGTAATACGAACTATAGGCATTACAGAGGTATAAGCAACAAATTGTTCATATAGAACAAACTATTGCTAATTAACGACGTGAATTGACATGGTATACGCCTACTCTATCGATCTCATTAAGTTCCAAGAACTCCACAATATGATTATGAGATAAGAAGAATGATACATTTGTAAGAAATTGCAAATCAATTACTAGATACATTTAATGATACCGTAAAGGTAACTAATCATATGTGCCAGCCATAATCATTGTTCCAATTGGACAAAATTCAAATAAGACGGCAAATGAATCCACTACTACACTCAAAAGCGGTAGGCCTATAGGTTCCAAGGATAGTGCTCCTAGAAAGAGGAGAGCTAATGAAACATCTTGTCCTGATAAAAGCTCAATAGTGGCTGGAGCTCCGAAAACAAATAATGAATATGTGCATGTTTCCAAATTCACTTAAATCCTCTGGATGCCTCTAAAGAGGCACAGGTACCTGAAAATGAAGAGATCTCAATATTCCATGCATGTTCAGGTGAATTATAAAAGCACTTATCATCGATGACATATTTAGCTATGTAGTAACTACTGAAATATCAAAGGACAATGATGATTGTGAAAATGAACCACGTATAAATGAATGTCGACAAATAAAAGATTGGCCAATCTGGAAATATGCTATTCAAGCAGAATTAAATCTTTAGAAAAACGTGGTGTGTTTGGACCTATAGTGGAAACACCGATGGGCATAAACCATGTTGGTTTTAGAAAGGTGTTTCATGAGAAAACGAAGTGAGAGGAACAAAGTTGAAAGATATAAATCCCGACTTGTAGCACAAGGTTTCTCTCAAAGACCTTGAATTGACTATGTTGAGACATACTCTCCAGTTATGGATGTTATTACCTTTAGATAGTTTCTAAAAATCTTGATATAAGATTTATGGATATTGTAACTGCATATTTGTATGAAGACTTAGATATTGACATCTATATGAAAATTTTAGAAGGATTTACAATGCCAGAGACTAAGTCAAAAGGAATGTATTTAATTAATCTTAGACGAGCATCATATGGGTTGAAACAATCCACAAGAATGTGGTATAATCGTCTTATCATATATTTGACTAAAGAATGATACAAAATAGTCAAATTTACCCATGTGTCTTCATTAAGAAATTCGAAAATGAATTCTCAATAGTAGCAGTATATATGGATGATATAAAACCTGATTAGGTCTCCTACAGAATTGGAGAAAACTGCAAACTATTTGAAGAATGAGTTTGAAATGAAGACTTGGAAAAAGACAAAGCTTGGTCTCGGTTTGCAAATAGAACGAAGTTCCAGTGGGATATTAGTGCATCATTTCCGATATATTGAAAGAATTTTGAACTATTCATAATGGATTAAGTACATCCACTAAGTAGACCGATGGTTGTACGCATGTTGGATTCGGATAAATGTCCATTACAACCAAAGAGAGAAGATAAAAAATTTCTTGGTCCAGAAATGTCGTATTTAAGTGCTATTGGAGCACTACTATATCTAGCCAATGCACAAGACCAGATATTGCATTTTCTGTTAATTTATTATCTAGATATAGTTCTGCACCTCCACTTACATATTGAATATAGTTAAACACATATTGAGATATTTTTGTGGAACAACTGGCATGAGATTATTTAATTTATATGATTCCACTAACAATTCTTGTCTAGTTGGTTGTGCAGACTCAAACATATTTCTGACCTTCATAAGGGTTGCTCCAAACAGGTTATGTGTTTATTAATAACCATGCAGCTATATCTTGACTATCAACAAAGCAAGTTTTAGTAGCAACTTTCTCTAACCATGCAGAATTAATTACATTACAAGAAGCAACAAGAGAAAGTATGTGCTTGCGATCAATCATTCATCATATAAGAGTAAATTGTCAACTACACACAGTTACAGATGAGCCTACAATAATATTCAAAGACAATACGGCTTGCATTACACAATTCCGAGAGGGATTCATCAAAGGAGATCGAATAAGCAACTTCCACCAAAATTATTTTATACACATGAGCTCTAAAGGACGAAAGTTGTCAAACGAAGTCAAGCAAATCCATTATATCAAGGGGGAGTATGACTCATGAAGAATATTTTTGAGTTTTGCCGTTGTACTCTTTTTCCTTGACTAAGATTTTTTTCTACTGGGTTTTTCTTAGTAAGGTTTTAACGAGGCAACAAATGCGCATACACCACCAACTAATTAATGGTGAATATCCAAGGGGGAGTGTTGTAAATATGGATAATTCATATTATTATTTGGTGTACATAACCTATGTCTTTTGGTTATCCATAACCTATGACATTTGATTATCCATAACTTATGTCTTTTAGCATTTCTCCTTTAATTATCATGATGATGTTAAACCTCCATTGTAAGCCTATATAAAGAATCTTCTCAAGATGATTGAGACAAGTGAATGAAGAAACAATTTCCTCCATTTTTCTATCTCCATTTCTTTGCTTTACAATACATTTTTTATCTCCATTTCTTTGCTTTACAATATAGACAACACTTTTTAAGTATTGTATATTGATATAATATTGGTTTTTTCTAAGGGCACCACCCTTTTTACTTGGGGGCAGCCCAAAATAGTTTGAAAATTTTACAAGTTTGCCATGAGTTTTTTTTACTTGGGGGCAGCCCAAGCTTTGGTATAAAACCCAACTTTTCTTTTCTTTTTTCTCTTTCCTTCCTCTACTCTTTTCTTCTCTCTCCTCAACTCTTTTCTTCTCTTCCTCTCCATTTTAGGTTAGAACAAAACCTAGCCAAAAAAATTTCCCAACCTAAATTTTGGAAAGATTGTTGGTGAAATATCTAGTAATAGTGTCAATACTTCTCACATTTATTGGTAAGTCATTGAATTAATATTTGTTTAATGTTTTAAACATAAATTTCACATATAAAAGTTGAATTACGTGTTAATGTAGAAAAAAATTGAACATAGAACAACCGGGATCATCAAATGTTGTATACTCTCTTCCTGCCACGTCCGAAGAACACTTTGATGCATCGGAAGCCCTCTTGGTAACTAAATTTTAACTTTTTATCGGGTGAAAAATCGGGTTGTGACACAGAGGACTGTCACCTCTCTAGCAGTCCCGATCATAGATTAGGACTGCCAGAGAGGTGGCAGTCCTTCACATATGTAGGACTGTCATGCCCCTGACAGTCCTACTGTAGTGAATGACTGCCACCTCTCTGGCAGTCCTAATCTATGAGAATTTATTAACCTATTTGCTTTATGATGTTATTTAATTATATTAACTTTTAGGGGGCGTTTGGTACACGGTATTTTTATTTATTCCCTGGAAATTTAAGATGGGAATCTATTACCACGTTTGTTTGGCTTATAAAAAAATTTATTCCCGGGAATTATAGATACCCAGGTAAATAGTTTATCCACAAAACATGGGAATTCTATCCCTTGAGAATAGGTAGGTATTTTTTTTTGTCCGGACAAAAAAAAATTGTCTAAATTTCTTCTTTTTTGATCAATTTTGATTAGTTTTGAACATTTTTCTTTTTTTGTCATTTTTATCGCTTTTTTGTCATTTTTTGTCGTTTTTACTAATTATTTGTCGTTTTAAGTGATTATTTGTCGTTTTTACCCATTTTTTGTCTTTTTTGTCACTTTTTGATTATTTTTTGTCGTTTTACCCCATTTTTTATCCTTTTTGTCGCATTTTTCTCATTTTTTGTCGTTTAAAGCGTTTTTTTGTCATTTTGTAGCTTTTTTGTTGTTCTTACCGATTTTTAGTCGTTTTTTGTCGCTTTTTGGTCATTTTTACAGATTTTATGTCGTTTTCTATCAATTTTGTCGCTTTTATTCGATTTTTTGTCATTTTGTCGCTTTTTGGTTATTTTTGTCGTTTTAACCAATTTTTTGTCGTTTAATTTTTCCGTTTTTGTCCTTTTTTGTCGTTTTTATCGATTATTTTTCGTTTTTGTCGCTTTTTGGTTATTTTTGTCGTTTTAAAACCGATTTTTTGTCGTTTAAACTGATTTTTTGTTGTTTTGTCGTTTTTATCGATTATTTTTCGTTTTTGTCGCTTTTTGGTTTTTTTTGTCGTTTTAAACCGATTTTTTGTCCTTTTTGTCGTTTTTATCGATTATTTTTCGTTTTTGTCGCTTTTTGGTTATTTTTTGTCATTTTAACCGATTTTTTGTTATTTTTTGTCGTTTTTTTTGCCGCATTTTGGTTTTTTGTCGTTTTTACCGATTTTATGTCGTTTTTGTCTGTGTTTTGGTTATTTTTTCGTTTTTTACCCTTTTTTGTTATTTTTTGCGTTTATATATTTTTTGTCGCTTTTTGGTCATTTTTGTCGTTTTAACCAATTTTTTTGTCATTTTTCATCGTTTTTTGTTATTTTGTCGTTTTTAACCGATTTTTTGTCGTTTTTACCGAATTTTTTATTTTTACCGGTTTTTATATTTGTTCATTTTTTTTCGTTATTATTATTTTTATTTTTTCCCAGGAATATTTATATTGTCACCAAACATGGGAATGTAATTTTTTAGGAAATTTAATTCCTTGGAATTTGATTCCCGGGAATATATAATTCCCGGCTATATAGTATCCCGCATACCAAACGCCCCCTTAAGTTCTATTGTAGGACTTGAGATCTTCTGATTTTGCGGTACCTGCTCCAATTGCAGTCAATATAGGCTATTTATTCTGGACCGATCTTTGGTTTGAATCAAGCGACGGTGCGGTACATTGGTATCGAGAAGTTGGACGGGAAAACGACATAGTTCTAGTGATATCCAGATCGGCCCGAAATCGTCCGAGTCGACAAACTGTGGTGGTTGGCTATGAAAGAGGTGGTGTATTCAGAACGCACAAGAAAGGCACAGTTATCCAAAGTAAAGTTCCAAAAAAAATGTTGGAATGAGGAAATGTGGTTGTCCATTCACGATACATATTAGAAACGAAGAAAAAGGAAATGGACAGTAGAAGTGAAGAATGGAACCCACAACCATGAGATTGTCGAGATACTATTGGGTCATCCGTATGTCGGACAGTTGAACAATATGGAGAAAAAGATAGTCGAAGACTTGTCCACCTCCGGAGTTGCACCGAGACAAATATATTCCGTCATAAGACATGAAGATGAGAAGAACAAGTCTACAATGAAGTCAATGTACAACACCCTATCTTCTTCGAACGCTGACGGACGAAATCAAGAATGGCGATGCAAGAAGTGCTCAAATTGCTTGTCGATAATCATTATGTTGAGTTCCATAGAAGACATCCCCAGAGTAATAAAGTAATTTCAATCTTTTGGGCTCATCCCGATTGCACAAGTTTGGCTAGGTCTTTTGCCGACGTGTTAGTCCTTGATTGCACGTACAAGACCAATAAGTTCAAGATGTCTCTCTTTCATGTTGTCGGGTTCACCTCTACTTGGAAAACATTTCCAGTGGCATTTTGCTTCATGAAGAGTGAGAAACTTGAAGACTACACATGGGCGTTGGAGAAACTGAAAACACTTTATACCGGTCATACAGAGTCGTCAGTTTTTGTTACCGACAGAGAGTATGCCCTAATTAATGCTATTCGCATTATTTTTCCTCAAGCGGATACATTGCTATGCACTTGGCATGTCAATCGTAATATTCAAGCCCAATGTAAGTTAAAGTTTCGGAAGGAGGATGGTAAAATTGACATGCAATTTTTTGACAAATTCTACAATGATTGGAATTGTGTGTGGCGAGCCTCTACGATTGCCAGTTACGCTGCCGCATGGTACTTGTTCAAGCAAAAGTGGGAAGCGAGGGAGTCGGCATGCATTTCTTACATCAAAGATACATAGTTTGAACCGTACAAAGAACAATTCGTCTTAGCATGGTCGAATGTGGTGAAGCATTACGGCACGACAACTACCAACCGTGTCGAAGGAGCACACTCTTTATTGAAGAGACACCTAAAATCATCTCTCGACAACTTTGTCTCTGTTTGGCAAGCTATACATCTATCAGTAGCCCGGACGGTGAATGAAATTAAGGCATCATTTGAGATGGGCTTGAATATAGTCAAGCATGAGCATAGAAAGGAAGTACTCTTAGATGCTTTAATGCGTGTGGTATCTCACAAGGCGTTGGCATTAATATTTGATGAGATTGAAAGATCAAAGTTTGTCGGATTTGATCCCGAGGTTTGCGGGTGTGTATATCGACATACACTGGGCCTCCCTTGTGCACATCAGATTAATGAATATCGTCGTGAATCCATTCCTATTCAAGTAGATGTTGTCGATCAACGTTGGAGGCAGTTGTCTATGATGCCCCTGGTGAAGACGGACGATAATTTCTTCTCTTTGCCATAAGTGAAACTTCTCCACGCAAGGTGGTGCCTCAGTAGGAGCGGAACGGATGTCCATTGAGCTTAAAATGAACCCTAAATAGATTCTAAACCTAATTTATCAAAACTTTTTAGAGAATTAAAAATATTCATGGGTTTTAAATAGAATGTAGAATTTTTTTTGAAGAAATTAGGAAAGAACGTACATAGATTCCGGTTGCTTCGACTTGCGTGTCATCTATTCGAATCTAGGAATGTTGTTGAAGAAATTTTAGTGGAGGAATTGGGAGTGGAGTGGTGGAGGAGAAAAAGTAGGATTTTAGGAGAGGGAGAGGGAGAGCTTTTTCTTTTTCTTTTGGTGGAGAGGTAGTGTAATATGAGTTATGGGAAGGAATGAAGGGTTTGGGGGGTTGGGCTGCCCCCAAGCAAAATGTGGGTGCCCCCCAGCAAAATCTCCACCTTCTTGTGCTGCCCCCAAGTAAGGGCTGCCCCCAAGTAAAAAGGGTAGTTGTAGGGTGTGAAAAATTATGACACGCTAACATGAGACTCAGCCAAAGCCATACGCTCAAGGCCATACGCTCAAGGCCATACGCTCAGTCAAAGTCATACGCTCATCTTAAGGCCGTACGCTCAGAGAATATTTTACTATTTCTTGAATGACAGCACAGCACATATTTAATGAAGGATGAATCTGACACTTCGTCTTTCGTGCAAAAGACAGCTGCCCTATGAAGATTAGCCGTCGTATGGGTTTTCGAGAATTGATTTTGTCTCTTACGAGGACAGCTCATCAGTCATCATAAATGCACAGCCATCATTACTGTCATTTCTGACAGTCTGTCAGCTATCATATATGTAACACGACGCTCGAGAGATATTTCTCAGTTATTAGAAGATATGGCGTATTTGAGAAGATTGAGGACAGCCACGTGTCTACTCCCTCGATGCTTACGACTCCTTGCCAATCAAGTGAGCGTATGGACTCCATACGACTCCTTGCCAATCAAGTGAGCGCATGGACTCCATACGACTCCTTACCTATCAAGTGAGCGTATGGACTCCATCCGACTCCTTGCCTATCAAGTGAGCGTATGGACTCCATACGACTCCTTGCCTATCAAGTGAGCGTATGGACTCCATACGACTCCTTGCCCATCAAGTGAGCGCATGGACTCCATACGACTCCTTACCTATCAAGTGAGCGTATGGACTCCATCCGACTCCTTGCCTATCAAGTGAGCGTATGGACTCCATACGACTCCTTGCCTATCAAGTGAGCGTATGGACTCCATACGACTCCTTATCAATCAAGTGAGCGTATGGATTCCATACGACCCTTTGTTAATTAAGTGAGCGTATCAGCTTTATATGATCCAAGTCAGCGTATGCAAGACATGTGCCTTCAAAAGCTAGCGTATGACTCCTCTTCTACAAAGACAGCGTATCACAGCAAATGCATTCAAGATGACTTCAAATGTACAGTCAACACACGTTCTCACGTGTCCTGTACTCGGTTACCCATTTATTCAGAAGTTATACAACGTGGCATCCATGCCATCAATCTCTCCTAGATATATTCCACTACTTTCAACCGCACTCTAATGTGTCTTCATCAAATTCGCCACGCGTCTCTGCAGTTGTGCACACGTCAAGTAACTAACTGAGCGTATGCTTCAGAACAGTTATTCAGAACTCTATAAAAGAGAGTTTCTTCACCTTCATCAGACACTACAGACAATTCAAGAGAACAGGGAGATTGCCCAGTTGCTGTCCAAGTTCTTCGAAGTTCGAGTTTTCTTCATCGCATCGTCCAAGGGATAAAGTAATCGTCTTCTAGATTAGATTTCTATAGTTGTAATTTTCTCAGAAACACAATAAATAAAGTGAATTTATTATGGAAAACAAATTGGCGACTCTGATGGGGAAAGCTGTCTCCTCCAACGAGATAGCAACAACTCAATGCGATACTTCGTCGATCGGCTCGACGAAGAAGACGATGGTCGTACAATTCGACCAATCTGCTTACGAAGAAATGCTCAAGGCGAAGGAGGGCCGAACTGCTTCCTCCGCTCTTCTTGCTGCCAAGAGAAGGGACGCTCTGTCTATGTCCCTAAATCTTCTTCGACGGCCCGAGATGCTTCTGTCACCTTTCACGCTGACAAGAACGCGTCTCCAACTTCAAGGAAGCACGCCTCGGCTTCTCTGAACACGGCAACAGTGGCTTCTCCTAGTCACGCTGACAAAGTAGGTTCTTTAACCAAGTCAGCGTGTCCAAGGAAAACCATCTCTGGACATGTCAAAGTCTCTCTCCTTCTACCCTTACGACAGCAGTCGGCTCTCTAGCCATTAATGACTCTGTGCGTATGGCAGTCAAAGGGCAGCGTACGGCAAAGGCAGCGTACAACAAAAGCCAACAGCAGCAGCGTACGCTAAGCCAAAGCCAGCGTATGCTAGTAAAAAGGCAGCGTATGATCAGAATTCCAAACTAAAGTCAGCATATGCCAACAAATACAGTCCTTTGACTGTTTCTCAAAATCAAGCTGGGGGTTCTCTTCCACAGAACATACAAATGATTCCCCCACAACTTGCACATCTTGTGCCAACCAAGGAGAAAGACTCTTTAGTCAACTCCTCTACTCCTAAGGTCTTTACCTCTGGAGTTAATTTGACTAGTAATTTTACTAGATCAAACAAAGGAAAACGCCTTTTGGCTACTTCCTCTAAAAATGGATTATTACCGACTCCCAGTCGGAATAATGTCCATCTTCCTTCTCTCAAAATTTCCCGATCTGAGAAAGGCAAATTACAAGTATCCAAGACTGATACCAAAGTTATATTTCCTACGGATCTTCGTAACAAGCTTAACCGAAATCATCTCGGTTCCACT